>OVAF01000437.1:3051-41422 GCA_900406245.1 Odontarrhena argentea | reverse complement strand
TTTTTTTTTTTTTTATATAGCTTTTTCTTCTTTGATCACACGTATTAATATGAACACATAGATTTAAAACTATTAATGTAAGAAATTAGATTCTAATTACAAAACTATGGCATATTTTCTATAAAAAATAATGGTCAATAAAGGTAAAAAGTAAATAGATCATGTAGTCTAGTAAACTACTTTTAAAATCACAAGATCAATTAAATTCTCGTTTCAAACGATCCACATATAAATCGTGGAATACGTTTTCATTAAAACTTTTAATAATACAACTCAACACAGTAAGATAGTTTAGAAAATTCACAACAAAACGCTACGTATTTTGCTTTCCATTAAAAGAATTATTATTTTTTCTCTATCAAAAGAAAACCAAAAAAAAGTGATGGTCCGATTGAAGCCAGCTTATTGGGTCATAGTGGGCTCGGAAGGCAATGGCCCGTTATCCTTCCACCGTTAAGAGCGGGAAGTGCACGCTGCTCTGCGAAACCAGCCTCACGCAGTCCCCTCCGCGCTAGGAGATACGTGACCCGAGCCTTCGCCCAAGCCACATACCTCAACTCCCAANCTTCGCCCAAGCCACATACCTCAACTCCCAACTTGGAATGGGCAGGCCAACAATAGCCAGACCCGAACCCGGCCCAATGAGATCGGCCCAATGTCCCATCACCTTATTGTCTCCACTTGGATCACAAGCCCGCGTTACAGAGCTCGACAATTAATTAGTGTAATCTGTTGTAATATATACAACAACAAAAAGCTTTCTTCTTCCGATGTGGGACAAAATGGCTTACACTCAAACTCAAAGCTCAAAAGATGTAGCTTTTGTCTAATTCACAGACGGAAAGTTTCGATTTTGATTCATCTTTGGAGGTGAATGTAGAGTCTGCTTGTCTCTGCTGTTCTTTTCGATTTTAACATTTTCTGGGTTTTGATTTTTGGAGTTGTTTGTGAATCTCTTTGTGTGTTTCATGTTGTTATAGAACTTTGTAGTGATGATATAGTTATTAGGAGAACCTCAGGATACTGGAAGATGTTATACTGCTAGAATTTTGATGATATGCATATCAGATTTAGGACCTTGTGTTAACTAATAGCATTGTGATTCTATATGTGTTGAAAACTGTATTTGCTTTCATCAATTACAGTCAGTTTGTTAGTTAGAGATCCTTTCAACTTTGGTAGTGGCTTTATTGTGTTGGTTGCCCAAATTTGTTTGGAGGAATCATCTGATAAAATAATGATTGATTCTAAGTCGTGGTACCACTTTTGCCTTCTGATTCTGTTTAGCAGTGATGATATTGTGATCCTTCTTTCTGTGCTGAGCTCTTGTTTACCATCACATTCACAGGTGAATTGAACTTCTAGTTTCACCCTACTTCCTGCAAAACAGAAACTAGTTTGGTGGCATTACAATTATTACAAAGGAATGTAATCAAAGAGACGAGCTTGCAAGCTTCGTAAACTTTCTTCCCCCTGTGGATTTCTGTCGTGTTTATGGTTCCACTTTGCACCCAAATAACCAAGATAAGGTTATTATCTTCCCCTGGAATACTGGTTGATGGGCATTCTCGTTTGCTGATTGGGTTCGAAAATTCAACCTCTCGGCTTTTGCAGTCTAAGATGGTGGACTATATCCTTGGGCCTTGGAGTCTCTGATTCCATGCAATTGCATTCTCAGGTGACTCTCTGTCGTTTGGTTATATAATCTTTAGATCAGGATCTATTTAACCCCACATATCCTAATTATTTGTTTTATCGTGTGACCAAGAACCTTAAAATGAATTCAGCTCACGGCTGGTATATCCTCTCAGATATCTCATACTTTTGCATTGCTTAATTGGCTTAATCAAACACTGAATACACATTGTTCTTTCCCTGAGAATTAGTTACGAAAGTTGCTGATAATTTAAGAGTTCGAGTTCACTTTCGATTGGAATGACAGGGTAAGAACTTGCAGAAACTTTGGGCTTCTTGTAAATGTAATGAGCAATCTAGTTTTGTTAATCTAAGCTTTGCATTTCTGTCCATTCATATGTTTATATTAATGCTCAGCATGATTACATTGTATGTAAATTAAAGCCATGTTCTCGCATGGTTTACTTCTTTTTTTGTGACGTTCCTTGCAGAAGCTCAATTATGGAGTTGTTCGGATGCACGACCTAGTACATGTTTGTAAAGAACCCAAAACCGCATTTAGTAGAATATCATTCAGATTTTGGATTGAATTTTGTCAAAGATTATGTCGGATTAAGCTGTTTACGTTAATATAATGTACCTTAGTGCATGGATGAAGCTCCTCCTCTCAGTCTATGACTATGTCCACTTGTAAGGTAAGTTGTCACAGGTCTTTGACATTCCACAAGTAAAGTATCATGGGGTCAATAAAGTGAAAATTAACCAAATCTCATATGATTCATATCCAACCATTTACACTAGTATTGCATAATTTTAAACAACTTCATTTTTTATGTGTATTCTTTGCAGCATAAGAATGGAAACAATATAGGTGTTAGCCAATACACTTTAGTGATCATAATCAAATGTGTATTGTATGACACCAATACTTTTCATTCATCTCCTTTCTTTTTGGATAGTAATTTTCCTCCCATGGTTGTTAGCAATGATCTATTCTACAATTGCTCGGAAACGTCTCGGGCCAAAGATGATATTGCTATACGTTATGACTCTTCTATGCAAAAAGGTCATCCTGATACTGATGAGTTAGACTGTTTCTACAACTGTTCTTTTCTCTTCTCCTTGCTTGCTGATAGTAATGACTTCATGATTGACATTACCGTTGCCAGTTTCGCTTAATTCGAGCTTTGGTTGTGCTGATTCATCATGTGTTAGCTGCGTGGTAAGATATTTGTAATCTTTGCCTTTGCCCCATATCACAAGGTATAGTCCTACACATATAACCCCCGCACCAAGAACCCTGCCAAAAACCAAAAACTTTTCCTTTAGCTATTTATCTTAAACTCGTGCCTGACTTTGGTGTTTGTGTGTGTCTTCACTTACCTTCCCATGTACATCTGCTCAGCAAATATGACGGTAGACATAACAGCTACTATGATCATACATAAGGGACTGAAAGCTGTTACAAATACAGGACCTCTGGTTTTCATCACCACTCCTCCAACGTAATAAGCAAGTGCAGAGCACACTATCCCCTGTATACATTTTACATTTCAACGATTTAAGTTATCGACATAAAGCCAGTTCTTGAGTAACTAGTTTGCTGAGACATGTCTAAACTTACACTGTATGCGGCAGTAAGAAGTTTGGTGTCCCAACCGATAGCCCACGCGCTTGGATTTCCTTTCTCCATCACTAACGCTACAGCGGTTCCTTCTATTGTCCCCATTAGGCATATCCATGCTGTAAGAGAGAGCTCAGCCGGGTAAGTCCTCAACGTGGTCGCCTGAAAAAAACATAATTTCTTACTCAAAACCAATCCACAAGTGTCTTACTTTATAAAATGAAAACATTTTTGAACGTCTCTTACTTGGAGAATCATGAAACAGGCATAACTAAAACAACCAATTGTGACCAACACAGAGCCTTTGATGGCGCTATGAATATCAGTCCCAGCTGTGTTGGGTGCAGAGACACCTTTGGTCCAGAACAGATCAAGAACTGGACCTTTGACAAGCGTCATGATCATAGCTCCTCCAACTGTAGCCAAAGTCCCAATANACACAGAGCCTTTGATGGCGCTATGAATATCAGTCCCAGCTGTGTTGGGTGCAGAGACTCCTTTGGTCCAGAACAGGTCAAGAACTGGACCTTTGACAAGCGTCATGATCATAGCTCCTCCAACTGTAGCCAAAGTCCCAATTACCTTACCAGCGCTCCTAAGACAACGTAGCTTCACTCTTTCGAGCCCGAATAGATAGGCGAGGACGAAAGTTATTGCAGGTAGAATATTGTACAATGCGGTTGCATATGTAGCCGTGGTGTATTTCATCCCCATGTAGTATAAGTTCTGATCGATCACTGGCCTATTATATTGCAAATATACATGAAAGAAAGAGTAAGTAAGATCATATTCACTTATCAAAAAAAAGTAAGATCATATTCTAGTGAAGAAAAAACACAAAATGAAGTTGAAGAGAAATACAAAATGAAGTTGAAGAGAAATAGAATATTACTCGAGTAAACCAAGAAGTGTAATCTTGAAGAATATCATCATTGTCATCTTTGGTCTCACCTTCCTGTTTTTACAGCATAGCCATTAAATTACGTACCATTTTTTCATCCGTAAAACAATATTTCCAGCCACAGCCATAAAAAAAATTGATATACATTTAACATATTTTTGTCGGATCTGCTAAGTTTTTGCTCAAAATTAAAACAAAAAATTGCTTACTATTTACATTCAGTAAAAGAAACTTGAGGAAATTAGCTGACCGACTTTTGAATAGGCTGAAAATAATGATTACATGGCAATTATGTGTTTTCAATCACATGAAAATTAATATCTAGTCCTAATAGTTATGTGATTTCTATGATTATGTTAGCCGAATTTGAATCCGGTGGATGACACAAAGATATCAACAGCATACACCACTATAAATTCTGGTCATATATTAAAATTATGCAAAATAAGTTTATTTAAATAAAAATTGGTGGAGATATAACATAATGCATGGTCTCAAACCTTTATTTCTTACAATAAGAGAATGGTTATGTGTATGGAAAAAAGAGATACTGATATGAATGGGTTGGGGGTAATTAGCTTCAAAAAAGTTAGACATAACTTTTATGATATTTATATTAAATTATTGATCTAGGTAAGTTTTTCCAATGATCTCAAAAGAGATAATTCAATTTCACAAGGCAAAAAGTTATATCACTATTTTTAATCTAGAACTTTTTAACATACTTTATCTTGTAAATTGTGTTTTAAATTATTTTTATTTCCTTTCAAACTTTTTTAATTATTCTGTCACTATGTACATTTTTTTTTTTCTGGCCAAGACTTTATTCGATTATTTAACCATTTTTTTAGTTATTATTCCAAACAATTAATCTGTCAGATTAATTCCACTAGATTTCACCAGTTCTTATGTTAATATACAAACCTTAGCAGAATACCAAAAAAAAAAATACAAACCTTAGCTAAACTATTCAAATATATCATCATGAATTAATATCATTAAATTCTGTTGATTAGATTCCCTCTGCATACATGTTAAAATTCTCCTTTCGTTATTGCCGAGTTCAAATCGTAAATATTTAAACCATTATGCATAAATTGATTCAGTTTATATTGATTGGTTCAGAATATGTGTACAAAGTGATTGGATGACAATCATAATCAGTGAAGCATAACCACTTCTTATTACGCTTGCACGAAAGGTTTAATTAGTGTGTCTTTTTGTAAAAAGAAGCACTAAAAAACATGCAAGGACTCACATTCCATTCATGACATCGAGAGAAGCCACAGAATATCACATAAAAAGACCGTTACAAGTCTTTTGTCTTTAAACTTATGGGGGTGACTTCATCTTATCACATATTACGTCAAAGCCCTCATGATGCCTTCTTTTTGCTACTTTTAACACACTAAACGTCCATGCACCACTCATAATCTTTTCGTAACAACTTTAAATATATGATGATCATATCTTTCATGTTTAAAATAATTAGTCTTTTTTCTAGAATATGGTAAGAATTGTCTCTTTGCGTTTGTGGTCTTAAATAAAGCAAAAGGTAGGCTTAATATCTAGTAATGTAAGGTGGTCTTAAAATTACTCAAACCAAACATTGAATTATGTCTTGAGATCAAGAAGTGGATATATATAAAAGGGAGAATCGATAGCACGTACTTGTCGAAATAGAAGGCGAAGGGGGCCATAACGACGGTAGCCACGGCGTGACGGTAAACAACAAGGACGTAATTGCTCATGCCTTTGTTTAGGACAGCTTTTGTGAGAATGTCCATTCCTGCTAGTCCTACTTGCAATACTACCATTGCAATGAACGGTCTTGCCTTCTCCATACAGTCCCTCTTCTTGATCACTTCCTCCATTCTTATAACTTAAAGATCAATTAACAATCTCTCACTCTCTATTTTGATTATCTTTATCAAAGTAGTTTTGTTATAAATGAATGAGTTATTATGATTGTCTTGGTTATCTCTCTTTATATAGAGGCCCAAAAGATAAAGTATGTGATGTGAACATTCTTCTCTAGCTCTACGGAAACTTATACGTGTATATATGTGTAAAATATGAATTATAATGCGTGTGAATAATTATATTCTTTCTTTCTCGTTTGTTATAGATTTTGACGCAAGTTGCCTATCCTGAATTTATGGGCCCTATATCTCTACCTTATCAACTAGAACAAAAAAAGTTACATAAATTTTAACATATGTTTTTGATCTTCATATAGCCTGATTAGTTATACAAGATATTGTGCTATGGATTCGAATATTTGATACAAGACGAACGCATCAATCTTTTTTTATTGGAGAAATTTCAAAACTACTTATAAACTACAATTTTCAAAACTACCACTTGCTTATTTGATTCATTTCTTGATAACAAAGGTAAATAACTAGTTATGGACCTTATGGTGCTAGAACAATAAAAACTAATTATAAAAGTATATTGGGTAAACGGTTGATTCTTAACTATTTCTTATGTTCTTAACTTTTAGAGATCCTTCGTTTCATTTTATTTGATTTTTGAAGTTTTTTACGTATGCAAAATTTTTAATTTAACAGACCTTTTTCTTACTATTTTTATTTACAGTTTTTTTATTGAGTTATTTTTAATTAGATATTATATAATATCTTTTAATTATAAAAGACATGATTTTCTATTTTTAATTATTCTTGATTTAATCAAGCCATCATTTTGGAAAAAAAAAAAAAACAGAAGGAATATATGCCATAGTCATGTCAATTACCATCATGTATTTCAACATAACAATGTCTTGTTCTAAAAACCAACAAAGGTACTGTTGATGTAAATGCAAGCATTCTCATCTACTTAATTAGTATTAAAAATATATAAAACTCAGGTTTAATTAGTTTTTGTCTTTATTCTAATTAACAAATGGTTGATGTTTTATAGATCGGATCATAGGTACTAAATCTTGGATGATGTTAGCATAAGGCATAAATTTTAAGATGATTTGATGTAAAAAAAAGAGAGTCGAATTATGCCTCTAATCCGGGAGCTTTTTGTACTGTAAGTAGGGGCATCTAGACGGTATTTAGTTGGTGCATGCATTTTTACAAAAAAAAGATTGTAAAACAGTATAATGTGATATTGTCACGATTAAAATGTAGCCGTTTTTTGTGAAATGAATAGCTTGCATGAAAGTAAGAGTAATATGTTATTTTAGTACCGTTATTGTGTCACCGCCTAGATTCGATCTCACTTGAATGTATAATATTATTGAGTTGTTGTAAATAAAAAAACTCTCTATTTAAACATGTAAATGAGTTATTAGAGCAAGTACAATAGAAACCATATTAAAGGGTCTAATTATTAAATTAATATTATAATTGAGATATCTATAGATCTTTTGAGGTCTTTCCGGGGTCATTTAAGACCAAGGTTTCTTTGACCAAAAAAAAAAAAATGACCAGGATTTCTAAACAGTAGTCCATTTATTTATTTTTTTGATTAATTTTTAGCCTAAAATTCCAAGAGACCCTTCCAAAAGATAGGCATTGGAAATAGTCTTACAAACCTCTTAAAATCCTCTATATTAACACCAACACCCGACATATCTAACTAGGGCCATTCACGAGGATTAATATTTTATCATTGTAGTTCAAATCTTAGACATATTGAAAATAGAAATTTGATTGTATAACAAAAAAAATTGGAAAATTTAATAACTAAGCAAATCCTCTTTGTGTAGCTAAATATTGGCTATTAAATATAGCGTTTTTTGTTTAGTTTTTGATTTTCAATTTTCTTTTGGTCATTGAGCAAAAAACTTCTTAAAATAACATTATATTTCTTTTTTCTTTTCTCATTGGTTGTATATAACTTTTTATAAGAAATCAATGTTCCATATATTTATGTTCGCCTAACTCTAGGAGAGGTGTTGATGCATCAAGTTCTTTCCAACATAAAGACAAAGTAAAAACTATCTAAATGATAAATGAGTCACGACATACTGAGAATGTTTTGTTGGGTGATTATTGGTTATATTTCTGCTTTACTCCTTTTAAAGTTTTAATGAAAGTTATTTTCTATTTTTTATTTTAGTTCATGGAATATTTTATTGACGTAAGTGCGTATACTTGCCAATATTTTTGGGTCCCTTTGCACACTGTTCCCATTTTCGCCACTTAAGCTTCTGGTGGAATCACTTTCTTTCTTTTCTTCGCATCTAATTTTGTTTTTGTTTAAAAGAAGGTTCGGTTCTCTAATCTCTGTCAAAGAACGTTTTTGATCCATTATTCTGATCCTGGTAGATATATGTAAATCAAAAACTGATAAACACATTTCTACATTTATTGGCTCCAATCCAACAATGAACATTGACAGAAAACCATCCTTATGCATTACTAGAAAAGAATTAAAAAAAAAAAAACAAATTAAGCCATCCAAACCTTTAAGATTAATTAGGAATGTCAAAATAAATTTGAAACTTGCAAATTCTTTTAATACTTCTTCTAGTTTTGTATCTAATTGCAACACTTATATACCAGCTTGCGTTTCATTTGTTACAGAGAGTAATGAATAAAGAATCTAAGAGTAGTTTAGAATGTCATTGTATTACAGCAAAGTTTATTTTAATGTTTGATAATAAAACTTCAGATAAAAAAATGTTTTGATATTAGTTAATTATTTATTAAAATTTTGATATCTAATTATTAAATATATATATACATGTTGTAATATGATAGACACGCAATTTGAAGAGAAGTTTTTGTTCAAATTCTCTATCTTTTCAATTTAATTGTCATTATATTGATACTAGTGGTGGAGTTTTATTAATCACTACCCACTGACAAAAAAAAAATTCCTTAGTTAATTTTAATCTCATGATTATTTGATAAGTATATGCTCCTTTCTGTTAATATATGTATATGCTACTATAAAGAATAACAACTAACAAGTGCATAAAAACCTAACAGTAGTTGTAGACAGTGTAGTTCATTTGCAAATGTTCAAATTTATATTTTGACATGGGCAAAATAATTATGGTTGATGGTGCGCGCGGTGGTCATAAGTTATTTTCTGTTCAAAAGTTTTAAGCTTCTTCATTATTCATTGTACGTAGGGATAACATGTTCCGACAATACAAACCAAATTTTTAAAAGTAAGGGTTTGTGTTGGAATTCTCCGAATAGATGATATATAACTTAATTGAAAATATCGGATTTTAATTTTAGTCTAAATTTTTTGTTGATATTCTAAATTAGTCGCTAATAACACTATTAATGACATAAATCTAAAAAAAAAAATTGAACTAGTAGCATTCATTAGTACTAGGGACGTTGATGTATGTTCAAATTGATTCATTAATCACATTCAAACACATTTAAATTGTTTGTAGTATTGGCTCAAGGGTCGAACCACAAGAAAAAAAATAAACTAACTCACTAAGCTATGAAGCATCTATTTGAGCTAAGGCAAAACGAATTTTTTGGTTTTTGAAGTAACTAAATTACTCTAAAGCAATTATGGAAATAAGATAATGAAACACTAAGCAAATACTATATTATAAAGAAAGAAATTCAAGAGACAATAATTAATGTGACTACCAAAGCTTAATTCAAATTCTAATGGAAAACAATGAGTCTTGGGTCTAGCAATGTGATTGAATGGAGAGTACAATGACGAATCAATGGTTTAAAACTCTAATTAAGATGAGTCCTAGAACATGGATCACTAATTGTTGATTAACCCACTTTCATGGCACTAAACATTTCACTAATTACCAAATTTAGCTAAACTTTCATTTGAAAATTTACTAACCAATGAACATTAACAAAGAAGTCTAATTGGTGCACTAATTTTCTTAACATCAACTTTCATTGGCGAAGAAATACAAGGCAACATGAAATTTGGTTCAAACATTTACACTAACAACTTTCGGGCATGAATATAGCTATCTAGCTTTTATTTTTGATTGATCAAGTCAAAACATAGCATTGAGCACAAATTAAGTTGAGGAAACATAATATCTAAGTCTAGTCACCATTAGTCAACCATTAAACTCCTCGAATCTACTAAACCAAAAACCCAGATGATCTACTCAGAACTCACTAAGGGAACTAAAGCACAAGAACAAACTAGAATAAGCATAATGAAATAAAAAGTTAACAAAAAAATTAAAAGAAAACTTTAATTTACTAATCATCAAAGAAATCTCCCATTCTTAATACCATAAACAAGATTCAAGTTTATGGTCTAAGACATGAAAAGAGAAACCCAAATTAAATTAGGTTTTACAATGAGTCTAAAAACGGACTTGGGTCAACCCACATCGATCAAACCGGGTCAAACAGAAAATGTCAACAAAAGTCAATGCAAAGAAGCTGGGGCGGGTCACCCAGATTGAGCACATATATGGTCATTTCAAGATTTCCTGTAAGAGTTCTAAAAAGCTAATGCTCGTTCTCAGCTTCTTCTTCATTTCTTCTCTCTTTTCCTTGCTCATTTACTCATTTCTTGATCCTGAAACTTCTTCCTTCCAAGTCTCCATCTTCTTCCATTATCTCCAAAAGTACCTAAGAAATGCTAAAGCAAAATACAAAATACAAACAATGACATAACCTATACTCTACAGTGGCGGAGCCAATATCTCGGTACATGGGGGTCAAAAAATTTATCCAATAATTCAACACAATAAAAAAAAAAAGTGCAAAGAGCAGTATTGAACCCGGGTTATGGGGGGCAGTAATACAAATTTTCACCAAATACGCCTCAAGACATCATTTGTACATTGGCTCAAATAGAAGTATTATAAAGTTTATGGGGGGCAGTTGCCCCCCTCCTTGTGAGCTAGCTCCGCCCCTGATACTTTATATACAAAAAGTTGAAAATATAACTAAATGACTAACAAATGATGCAAAAGAAATGTAAAATGAGAAGAAACCTACAAATATATATATATATATATATATATATATTTAAAAAAAAAATAACCTACAAAAATATGAACGATCTAAATCTTGCAAAAACACCAAATATTAGACGTGCTTAAGAGCATTTGCCTCATGTCCTCCAAATATAATTTCTTTGTAGGACCCCTTCTACCAAGTCTTGGCATATTGGTCTCGTTTACTTTATTAATTGATTCATGAAACATCTAACCGAAACGAAGCAGGAAATTACTTTAGTCAAAGAAAAATTACATCTCTTGTATCTTCACTGAGTTTAATTTTCTAGTTGAAAAGAATGCACTCTTTCAAATAAAGTTGGCCCAAATCACACTCCTACATGATGTACACATATATAGATGCATGTTTACATATAGCTTACACATTTACTGATGTGCATGCATATGATTATAATTTAAATTTGACCAAATAAACATTAATTAGTCAAACATATACTTTGTAAAAAACCAATAGGAGAGGTGGAAAGATACATATAGCTTACACATTTACTGATGTACATGCATATGATTATAATTTAAATTTGACCAAATGAACATTAATTAGTTAAACATATAATTTGTAAAAAACCAATAGGAGAGGTGGAACGAAAACACTGAGGGTGACAAAAAGCAACATTCCGTGTGGTGCACTGATTTTTTTTATAATTAAGGAAAGTGGTTGACTGGTTGGGGATGAATAAGTTGCAATTATTTGCAAGAAAATTTTGTCGATCATTTCTATTATGAAAGGTAAAATATGATTTTGGATAACATCTCTTTCTAACCGTTTGATACTTTTGTTTTGTATATATTTAGTGGATGATGTAAGATGAAGGTAAAAGTTTAACAAAAAAGAATAGAAAGATGAAGTTAAATACAAATCCACTTCGTATTAGATCTTTTTGACTTTTTGAACTTGATCATATATAACAATTAAGTTTTTTTTTTCTTTTTTTTTGAAACCTATAACTTTGAAGTTAATATTATGGTTAATGCAGGGATATAAAATGTTAATATAGTAAATAGATTCGCACTTTTTCAAAAGCGTATTAAATCTTTCAGCTTTATGGTTCAAAACAACGGGTTACTGTTATTATTATATTTTTTTGTTAAATCAGTTATTTAAAATTCGTATCATCTTTTATATATTAATTAATAATTGAGAAATACAAGAGCTCAAATATCATATGAGTCATTACTAGAGGATTTCAAAGAACACTTCACGAAAATATATCAATCGAAACATTTCAAAGTATACATGTATGAAAACTTCTTCAAATTTCATTAACTATTAAAACACTATATATATATATATATATATATATATATTTAATACAATTAAAATTCATTATTTTAAAATATTAAAAATGGTAATTTAGATAAAATTAGTATATTTAAAAAATAAAAAGAGTATATTTTAGAGAAAAAAGAAGAGTATTCTTAAATTTCCCCATGTAAATGCATAACACCCATGACACATATCGTTTTTTTTTTTTTTTTTTTTATAGCAGCTCACTGAATGAAATTGAGATTTCTTATATATATTTCACGAGGGTTAGAAGTCTGATTTCGTGTAATCGAATTTTCAAAATATATCTATATAACTCAAAGTAATAAAGATATTTTGTTTATGAAGTTTTTTTTTTTTTTTTGCTAAAATATGAACTAATATTTGAGCTTTAGCAATTATATTCTTTTAGCTTAAGCGATGCTGTTTTTTGTTTATGAAGTTGAAGTCTATGTTTAGAAAGTTGTTGAAATACTATTATAAGAATAATATATATGATCGTAATGACCAACCTCTTGCCGAGAACGTAAATTATAAATGAACCAAAAACAAGATACAACTCATAATTGTGGTCGCATACATTGCATAATACAAGATTTTAAATGCGAGTTTGGTTCAACAAACCAAACATTGTGTCTAAAATCTACAATAAAGTCTTATTTTCGTGTAGACTAACGTTAACGTACGTTTCGATGGACCTATAATATCTGCTAGGATATCTACTAGATATAAATGTCGACGAACGATACGAAACCGCATATTTAAGGCTGTTTTATGATTTTGAAAGCTCCATATTGTACGTAGACGTCAAAAGATGAAAAAGAGAAGAATGGTATCCATAAATTTTATATGGTCAAAGATACAACGAACGAAAAGATACGATAATAATAATCTGATCAAATTTCCCAATTGCTCCTTTTCTCTTTTAACTTGTTTTCTAGTAATGCTTTATTTCGCATTATTTCCTATTAATGCTTTTCCCCGCATTATTGTGTATGCTAATAATGCTTTGGTCCTCATTTTAATACATATGGACAAAAAAAAAAAAAAACCTATGGGCAAAGGCTTTTCTTTTCAGTACTTTCTCTTTATGTACCAAAAATTATATTGAATTATATGTTTAATGTTCTTAAATTAAAGACGAAGTGTATGAATGTATCTCTAGTGGAGTTATATTATGTGTTTCCCTTAAATAACAATAGAACAATGAAAACGGATTTGCTCGTAGATCTCCCTATATACATGACTACGTATAACGTTAACCATTCTCTTACTTACTCCTAAACATTATGGATATAGATACCAAAAATCATTTCAATATTTCTTATTTATAATTTAAGTATCTAAAGTATTTTATATTCTATGTACGAGTGCCCAAAGCAATACCCCAATCCCTTAGATATGATTTGTATATATAGTGATTCGAGAATATGATTGTATGCTCTTTTTTTTTCCTTTTTCTTTTTTGCTGTTGTGATTGTATGCTTTAGTGTAATTATATATGGCCGGTGTTGTAGAGTTTTAAGATATAATACTCTCTAATAGCGGTCACGAGTGCGAGTGTAACAATCATCCTTTCTTTCTATTAACCTTTACTTTAGTTTAGCCTTTTTCCTTAGGTAGGAAATATAAAAAATGTTGATTTAATAATTCATCTTCGAACATTGAAACATACATGGGATATATATTACTTTTTGTCTTCACATTTCTGTAGTGTAATCTTATAAACACAATGTTCTTTTCTGGTAATTTTAACATCGATCCTTTTACATTATATATTACTTTTTGTCTTCACATTTCTGTAGTGTAATCTTATAAACACAATGTTCTTTTCTGGTAATTTTAACATCGATACTTTTACATTTGTTAGAAATTCTCATATTATATTTTGATGTCACCTAAAATAATATTTGTACAGGGTATATATATATATATCTTCTTGTTTCCCCCCATTTCTTCAATAAATCATATATATATCTATATAAACACTTTATTAAAGTATTTTAGTTGTGCAAGTTCATATTGTCAAACATAATACTATAAATACACAAGTACATTTCAAAATAAAATTTAGCCAAAAATGAGGAGAGACTAACGTCTCGTCAATTAATTAGGGGACCTGTTTGTCATAACATTGTACTTTTATACATCTAAATAATGTAAAAACTAATTACAATAATAGCACTTCCATTTTTTTTATGGGGTTCTCAAAAAAAAAAAAAAAAAATCTTTATTATGGTAGAGCATCTCCACTAGTGATAGTGGGAGAGTTCACTAGTGGGAGAGTGTTAATTTTAATTTTGTTTTAAAATTTTAAATATTAATTGTAACAGAATTATCACCAATAGCAAATTAACACAATTGAAAAAAACATCTTATATGGTTTCCCCAATAGTGTCTTATGTTTATATTAAAAAAATTAGTTAATAAATCCATTAGTGGACCAAAAAAAAAAAAAAAAAAAAAAAAAAAAAAGTTAATACATCCATTTTTGTCAAGAGAACCCCACCCTAACCCAGGGGCGGATCTATATAGAGGTTAGGGGGCGCATGTGCACCGCATGGACTTTAGAACAGCTGGTTAAGATTTCCTTACAACTTATACTTTTGTTAGAGGTTGAGAGTTCGATTCCCCCCAACTGCACCGGATGAATTTTTTTTCTACATCCGCCACTGCCCTAACCCCACTTCTAAAATTTCTTGGGGTGGGGTTTGTTAACTTTGGAGAACTCATCCCCTATAATCCATTATAAAACAAATAACAATCCTCCCAATGACAGATGGTCTTGGCCTAGTGGCAGATGGTAAGCCCACAGAAGGCAGACAACACCAGTGCACCCGGGATCGAGTCCCGTTTTTTGCACTATGCAAGATTTTGGGTATTGGGTCAGCCAGTTGTGGCCCAAATTGCGGTTTGATTCCGAACCGATTTAATGTTACAAATGTTGTTGACAANTTTTTTAAAAAAAAAAAAAAAAAAAAAACAATCCTCCCAATGACATGGTCTAATACGGTCTTCTAGACCAATTAACCGGATACATGAACCAAAAAAATTGTTGATTTTGACCACTAACCGATTTGGCCAAAAGCAAGGTTTTAGGGTGATTTTGGTCACTAGGCCGACCCTTTACGGCAGTGGTCATGATAGGCATTCATTTAAATTATAAATGTAGGTTCAGTCCACCTTTTTATTTGGCCAGACATCAATAACCAAATAACTAATCGTTTCTTTTTCTTTCTCTAAACCATTACTTAATGAATTTGGAGTTGAGAATAGATAAAAATGGGGTGGTGTTGAAGATATTACATTATATGTATACAGATTTTTTTGAAAAAAATTGTTTAAAGGAAACCGTAACTAAAAGATGTAGATAGACTAGAGGAAAACTGATTACTAATTTTTTTTTTTTTTTTTTTTTTTTGGGGGGGCAAAATGATTACTAATTAATTAGAAAGACGTAGGAAGAAGATGATGTGTGAAATATGGAGAACAAATCTAAGTGAAGTAGTTGGTGATTGGTGGAAACATAACTTTGGAGTATGTGTATGTATGTCTTCATAAAAATGGTGTGAGCCGACTCAGACATCAGTCTTATTCCCCACTTGCAGCTTTATTATCTTTGGTGCGTTCTTCATCAGATTTAATTAACACCCTCCTTACCTTACCTCTTTGTCCTCTATCCATTATCATCACCTCCCAATATTCTTTATAAATTAAGATAATGGTTTTAATCATGACTCGAGAGATTCTTCATATTTTATGTTGTAACATCAATTATGAGAAAAGCTCATTTCACATTTCATGGAACGTTTCCTTAAAAAAAAAAAAATCTAGATTCCAAACAGTTGTTCATGTTTTGAGTAATTGGATTGCTTATTCATATCGTATATAATATGAGATCAGCAAAAATAAAGGAGAGTTAAGAGTGAAACCTTTAGTATAACATTGCATATAAGTGTCGATCTAGGAACTAAAAAGCAAAGAATAGGTATATCACTTGTGAATGCATTACGAGTTACGACAAAGAAAAGTGAAAGTGAAAATTCCATTACATACATATCTGGAGACGTGCAAATAATTTCCAATCACATACCAAAAAGTCTGTTTCAACAAATCCTAAAACTGTCGCCTCTTTTTTTTTTTTTTTTTCCTTTCTCTCTTTATTGTTTCTGAATCATTAGGTATGGTTTCCAAAATTATAGATATGGAGATATGTGTACTAAAGAAATGCAGAAGCCCCATATCATAGATAAGTAATAAACTTTGCCTTTTCTTCTTGAGGCAACAACTAAAAGGAGCAGTCCCCTTTGTTTCACCTTCTTTGCAGATTTTTAAGAACCGCAACACGCTGATTTTTGTGTAGCTTGGGACGTTCCAGCAGACTGGTCAGCTTGGTTCATCTTAATCGTTTGTGGCTGCAAGAGCAAGACAGAACATTCATAATCATAATAGTATACTTATGGGTTACTAGGTTCTTAAAAACCCACACTAATTTCTTATACTTTTGGTCATCAGAGACGATTAGGACCCGTGTAGGTTTAGACCGAGACCAGAATAAAATATCTCAAGAGAAGGATTAGGACCCGTGTAGGTAAACATAATTGACATTCAAAGACTCATCCTGAGTAAACCTTAAGGTAAGTTGGTTGCTCTACACCAATATTGAGCCTCGTGTACAGCATGATAAGACAGTGCAAGTAAAAGTCTAAAGCTACAGAGCTCACTAATACTAACCTCAGCCTTGGCATCAGTATCTGCAAGTCTTTGCTTGATATCTTTAGCAACTGAAAAGAAAACTTCCTCCACATTCAAATTCGTCTTGGCACTCTGTAAGAGAACCACATTGACGTCAGCTAATGGATAGAATGTATATTTGCGTATATCTGAAATAATAACAATACCCAGAGCCATGACATACGGTCTCAAAAAACCTGATTCCATATTCATCTGCAAGAGCTTGTCCCTTAGATTTTGGCACAGCCTGGAAATGAGGAATAAAGTGATGTCTTAAAAACAAAATCACATGGAAAACAAGCAGGAAAATTCTGCACATGGAGGGAAAAGGTAGAGATACTCTTTTGCTTTCGTCCATATCAGCCTTGTTCCCCACTAGAATCTTGTTGACATTGTCAGAAGCGTGCTGCTCAATGTTACGAATCCAATTCCTTATGTCTACACGTGGTACAAGTATAACAAAGAAAAAAATGGATCATAATAAGAAGATGCTAATGCTAACTAATACAAGACAAAATTAGATCTGTCGCAAAGAATTTGCTGCCCAACGGTCTCAATTGAGCTATTAAAAACATTGAACTAAGAGTAAAAAATGTGGTTACTGTTGAAAGATGATTCATCTGTAACATCATACACGAGTAAAATGCCCATGGCTCCCCTGTAGTACGCTGCAATAAGATCAAACCATTCAGGCGATATTTCCAGATTCCCACCATAGTAATGAAGGAAAATATCTCTGTGCAACAATAAAATAAATTAATAAAAAGCAAAAGGCGGCAGATTGTAAGAGAATATCAACCTGTTGTGATTGTACGGAAACGCTCCTGTCCTGCAGTATCCCAGATTTGCAGCTTAATTCTTTTCCCATCCAACTCAATGGTCCTTATCTTGAAATCAATACTGGCAACACACAATTCGACATAGTGAAAACAGATAAATAAGCAGAGACCGCAGAAACAGCGGAATACAATAAAGATGTACCCAATAGTTGTTATGAAACTGGTGGTAAATGAGCCATCTGAGAAACGTAAGAGGAGGCAACTCTTTCCTACACCTGGTACATTCAAATAATAATGAGGATGTGTGAGAAAGAGATAAAGGAAACTTTGAACACACCAAAATAACTAAATAGTTACAACATTCCTATGGACCTGAATCAAAACAAATTTAGCCAATCTGTCCAAAAGACAGTGTAGGGCAAGAGTTATACACACACAATTTCAAACTATTCTTGAACAATTTGGTCCAAAAACATAAAAGAGAGTGCAAAGTCTAGGACTAATAGTGTAAGTTAAACAGCATGCATATGTTCACAAGTGCAAAGAATGGAGAAGACAATTACCATCGTAGGCGAAACACTAAAGCCAAAGGGATCAGAATCTTCTACAAGAACTCATCAGAATGAAATCAGCAAGATTCATATCTCGACAAGACGTCAGTGTCACTAAAACTCCACTAAGACACCAATCCTAAAAGGAAAATTCCGAAAACTCAAATCACTAGGTTCCTCGATCCTTTGACGATAACTATACAAATCAACTAGAACCAATTGCAAAAATCTAGAAGCATGAACGCAACCTAAGAGGACAAATCGATCCTACAAAACTAGTATTTAGTGAGGAACGTACCGCTGTCTCCGATCAAGAGAAGCTTGACGAGATAATCGTAATCAGCTCGAGCTCTAGCAGGAGGAGCAGCCATCGCGTAACACCAAAATCAAGCAACCTCTGGGTGAAAAGAAAAAAAAAAAGCAAAATCACTCGACTTGCAGAAATGTCAGTGAAATGAGTGGCGTAAACAAATTCAAAATCGGAGATCAAGGAAAAAAAAACACTTAGAAATCGAATGAGAGTATGTACCGGATCTTCTCGGAGGAGATTGAGAGCGTGAGAACGGAGCACCGTCAGCAACCACCAGTCTGCCGTTGAATTGTGTTTTTTCTCCTCCTCGATCGTATTTTGGAGATTCAGATGATTTTTTTCTGGGGAAGGGGAAGGAGGATAGATCTGGACCGTTGGATCTTGTATGTGATAGAGATCTGTGTTGATTCGGGCGCGTGATTTTCCGTTGGCATGGGTACAAAACGGTGCGGTTTGTTTTTGCTCAAAAAAAAAAAATAGTATATATTTGGATTTCAATAAAAAACGTGCAAAAACAGTACAATTAATTCAACTATTCTTTTAATGTCACGTGAGTAATCAAATAAGCATATACATACAAAAATATGAAGTAAGTACACAACAATATTTTGTTATCTTTCAAAAAATAAAAAATAAATAATAATATTGTTTTATTGTAAATTTATTGTCACGCAAGTCTATTAGTTAGCGATTATTCCGCAACAATATTTAGTTTAGATTATGTAAATTCTGTGCACGGGATCATAACTATATATTCAGATTTTTTTTTTTTTTTAATGGCAACATATATATAATCTAAACTAAATATTGTTGTGGAATAATAGCTAACTAAAGTCGAAGTCGCTAAATAATCTTCTCCCATATATTCGAAGTAAGTAGATAACCACGATATTAAAGTATTTTTCCGATTATTTAATCCACAATTAAAATTGAATAAAAAAAACCAATACTAGGAGATGTAAGATAACAAAATAAACACAAATTTTTATTTTAAATACCTTATCTTATCCAACTTGGTGAATCAAGTTATTTTGATTCATTCATTCCTCCAATGCCAATTTGCTGCTTTAGTTATTAGCTTTGATGTTTCTAATATTGATATTTTAACTTTAATATTTGAAAATTAAAAGTTTGATATTATAGGCATAAACATCAAGCTAAAGTTACATTCATCAAACTAATAATAATGTTCTTCACAGGTTGTGTGCCTCATTTCTAATCAAATTATGTGTATCTCTGAATAGATTTATTTTAGGTTACAATTGATAAATTAAAAGATTAAAAACATATTCTTTTAAGAGTTTCACTGGAAAAAAAAAAATGTGGATTCATTGTAAATCTCAAAAACAACTTGTTACTATCCAATCTTTAATTATTTTGCGGCCAAAAAAGAAAAAAATCTTTATTTTTATATGGTTTAAAAAAAAAAAAAAAAAAAAAAAAAATTGTAAATCTCAACTAATTTTTTTACTTTTTTGCTATGTAAATTTATCTTCTTCATGATTGGTTTTTTCATCTCCTGCAATGATTAAATTTTAATTTGATTTTAGTAAAAATTCGGGTTATGTCGAGTATATTATACCTTCGTAGGTTTGTTTCATTTTATTCAGTTCCATATTTCTGTGGATCAGTGGACCCTGCATCTATATGATTAAGACCGACCTAATAGACGCTTAATTAGGTAGTTTGGTGAAACATCTCGCCTTAACCAGCAATTAGTTATTCTCGGCCCATTAAGAGCAAACGATGCCGCAAAACAATATCAAGGCCCATCAAGAAAAGTCAAACGATAAGGTACACGTGTACTGTTGTGATTCTACGAATAGTAGGCAGCCTCATTTATGACCGTCGATCTCGAAGAGTCTTATTTTTCTATTTAAAACGTCATATCATTATTCAACTCTGTCTTCATCATCTTCGTTTCTCAAATTAGCTTTCAATTTTCTTTTATCTTCCTACTCACGCCCAGATCCGTTTGTTTTCTTCTGGTTTCTATGATACGAGTTTAGGGTTTCTCAGGTCGTTTGTACATCTGGGTCGTATTCGCATCTCTTAGATCTCTGTAATTTGTCGAAATCGAAATTCCAGAATTAGGGGTTTTACGTTTGGGTCTAGGGTTTCGAAGAGCATAAAGATATAATGCCTTCGGTGCCCTCTAAGCTACTTGTTCTCCTTCTTCTTTCTTTGATTCCTTCGTTGACTCCTTATCATTCTGGTTTGTCTTCGCATCGCTTAAAGCCTCTTGAAAAGTCTGATTGGCGTGGTAATCTTAGTTAACATTTCAATCATCTACGTCGTTTTCTTTTTCTTCTCTTCTCTCTTTTACCCTTTTCTTCTCTCGTTCTCGTCTCGTTTGGTACTCGATTTACAACCCTAAGGAGGTATGAAACTGCTTCTTTTTTTTTTTGAATAATTGTAAAGTTTGGTGCTTTTGAGATCTAACTTTGAAATATGTTTGTGGCAGTTACTACTAGTGTGACTTTTGTTCTGGTATAGTTGGATATGAGCTCTGTTTGTGGTAAGTTGGATGTGAAAGATGCAGACTTTGAGATATGTTCGAGTCCCACGCAATGTTCTCAAGGCTCGAAACGTACCTCTCTTGCCGGATGTGAAGATTCTCAGGAGTCTGATGGTGATGAAACTGGTTATACACCCCAAACTGTGAATGAAGACTCTGCTGAGAAGGATTTCGACAAATCCACCTCAGGTTCTTTGACTCCCAAATCTTCTGATGATGAAGAAAAGGATGAGAACGTTACTACTACTGTAAGTCAGCCTGTGTTTACTCAAGATAATGGTTAAATATCTTATAATAATGCTCAGGGTTAATCTTCTCTGGTCTATTGGATTTGTTAAGTGTTTTGAATTGTGTGCCAGCAAGACTAGAGCTATATATGATCAAAATAGGTGGGTTTTTCTAGATTCCAATCTCTCGGAGGTTGAATTGAATGAGTAAAGTAGTCAGTTGTTCTGCCTAGGCAAAGTGTAAGTCTACAATAGTCTCCATATATGATATATAGTGCAAGCAAGGATAAAACATTTGATTCAAGACATCACTGGTCCTTAAAAATCCATTATATATACGTTTAGTATGAGTTGAGTCCTCGGGATTGGGCCGTCGTCAGTCAAATTGTCTCTAGTCTATTGGGTTTGTTGTCTGTAAGCTGTATTACCTATTCTTCTTCCTAGGCTCGTAGTAATTGGTATTTCAAATATGTGTTTAGTTTTCCTGAACTGGCTAGAACCATGCAATTCCATATTATTCCCTTGGAAACTGAAAGAATAAGTCTACTAGAATCCGTAATCCAAGCAAGGTGAAAACATTTGATTCAAGGCATCACTGGTCCCGAAAAATCCATAGTTACTTTCTTAAAAGATTTAAAGAGTCCTTAAAATTGGCCACAGTCAGTCAAATTGTTTTTTGTGGTGAAGTTCTTGTCATATCTTCAAGCCAAGGTTGTATATTTCCTGCTATAATGCTGATTGCTTCGCATCTGTTTGTTGAATTGCAGCAGACGCCAGTTGTTCTCATCCCTGCTATAAAAGGCAGTCGGGAGAAGCATGGCTTGTCACTGAGGAAGTCAAGTGTTTCATGGGCGGCTGACGTGTATGATCCTCCTCCTTCCATAGCTTCGCACACAAGAAGCAAGAAGCAGCAACCGAAATCTAAGAGCAAAGATAACCACAGGAAGAATGGAAAGAAAGGACAGAAGGGCAAAGACAACTCTTCCTCTCGCGGTGGCAGTAGCAAAGACAAAAAGGCAGCTTCTCGCAAACACAGCCGCGAGAAATTTGATTGGGTGACTCAGATGCCTTTGGTTGCAGCTTCTTCTTGAATGTCATTGGCTGCTAATTGTCAGACCATAAGCTATTGCTCAGCCACATCTCTTATGTGAGATTGGTTTCCTCTTGTCTATAAATGATCCAAGTATCTTTGTGTGTGGGTCTTTCCCTGTTGAATTTGACCGTAACTTTTGTTATGTTTAATGGATAATCCTTAAAACACTAGTGTGAAGGTTTTGTGAAAGTTTGTTGCATCTTTTCTTCCTCTTTGGATTCTGTTACACTTTCGTTATGTCAATAAAACTATGTTACCGGTATTACGCGTTATTTGAAGCCAAACTTCACCTATAAGAGGGGGAGTTTGGGGCTCTCAATCCATATATTTCTTATATATATATTATGAAAGGTCTTTTAATTTCACAAATTAATTGTTGAGCCAACTACAATCAATTGAAAAATAGTGGTGAATCAAAATTCTAAAAAAGATTTCCCACTGTAAATATGAAATTTTTATCGAGGCCAAAAGTTTTCTTCTACTTTTAATTATTGGATCTCAGTTGTTTGTAAACTGAGAGTACAATAATACAACAACAGTACATGAAACTGTCTCTCGGCCTCGGTCTCATGAAGTGTACTCAGCATTGATCTTGACATAGTCGTAGCTAAGATCGCAACCCCAAGCCTTCCCTGTGGCTGCACCTTCACCTATTAACCAAACAAAACCGCACTCTCAAGTCCACACTGCATAATTTCTTTATATGGCTAGTGCAAAGAAGCTCTTACCTACGGATATATCAATTGTAACCGTTCCGTGAACCTCGCCCGCCTTCTTGAGGTAGTTACTGGCTCCGTCCCTGGGTACATATATACGCATTTGTGTAAGAACTTGGTCGAATTAGCTTCATTTTGACAATGGGAGACAAAATCAGTTGTAAGACAGACCTGTCAAATGGAAGAGGTTGACCACTCTCCATGAGTGAGATCTCGCCCAGTGATATCTTAAGCTTATCCATCGGGAAAGAAACCCCGGCGTAGCCAGCAGCTGCAGCTATGCGTCCCCAGTTTGGATCTCTTCCATATACAGCCGCCTGTCACACCAGAAACTACAGTTAGTCGGTTACTATTAGTTAGGTACAAGAAGATGCTCACTGTGATCGTTCATGTATATATCTATTTCTGATCCCATACTTTGACCAGTGAAGAGGAAGCCACCGAGCGTGCAATCTTCGCTGCTTCTGCTTCAGTTTCCGTTCCTTTTACGGTTACCTGATGATTTAGTGTCATTAGTTAAGGCTTGTTTGAATCAGAAGGTTGAGAGATACATATTTCACTTGGAGAGATGCAAACCTCGATAAGGCATGTTGCGCCTTCACCATCCCAAGCTATTGATTTGGCAAGTCCTTGCATCACCTGAAAAGTATATATTTTTAGAGTTCCATGTTAAGTCCAGCTTGAGAACACCAAACTGTCAGGAAGAAAAACAAGAAAATAATACACATACCGCATCAAGGCATGCCTGAAGCTGTGCAGCTTCGGTACAGTTCAAAGAAGATATAGAAGGTGATCCAGATAAACCGCTAGCCAAAGCAATGACTGTGTCGTTAGTACTCGTGTCTCCATCTACCTATAAGACCATATTTTACTGATTCAGAGCATGGAAACGAATAATCCAATACAAAAACGTTTGACATTGCGTAACATACAGTGATTTGGTTGAAACTTCGGTTTACCGCAGCTTTTACCATCTTTCTCCAAATATCACTTTCAACAAGTGCATCCGTTGTTATAACCTGAGAAACACAAATATAGACTCCACATCATCTAACATCAAAGAGTATGCTAAGCGACTATGAGGGAAAAATAGCTAAAGGACATACACCTAACATAGTTGCCATATTTGGATGGATCATTCCGGATCCTTTTGCCATACCCCCAACTCGAATTGTGGTTCTGCCAACCTGAGCAAATTCAAAATCATTGTAAGGTGAATGAAATGCAAGAAACAGAATACAGTGTGTTTCTAAAACTTACCTGTGATTCAACTGCCACACTTTTGGTTACAAGATCCGTTGTCGTGATTGCTACAGCAGCAGAATCTGCACTGCATAACAAAATGATTTGATGAATAGAATGTCCAATGGCCAATAAAGAAAGTGAAGAAGAGAGAGAGTTAGAAAAGAAGGTCATACTCTACAACAGAGTCTGAAATCGATCTGACTAGTTTTGGAAGTGCTTGAAGAAGCTCGTTCTGAAAAACATTTAGTGGTTAGTAGAGCTTTATCTGAGCACTTGCTACGAAAAGAATGAGAAAAATGTTCTACCTTCTTTATCCTCTGACCAATAACCCCAGTTGACTCAATTAACACTTCCTCTGGACTCACATTAAGTAGCTGCAAAAATAAACAAACAAACAGGAACAATGATGAAAGACATGAGGTTCGCGAAAACACAGAGTTGAAAGACACCAACGCATACCGTTGCAAGAGAGCCAACACAATCTAACATATCTTGGTAACCAGCGTCACCCTAAAAAAATAAAATGATCACAAATTGTAAAACTTATAACAATATTGAGTGATACATAGTCAAACACCATATCGAATTCAAGCTATTTAACTACCATTTAACCAACGCCTAAACAACATAGCTCGAGTTCTCTACTTAAGTAAAGCATCGCACCAACAATTGAGATATCTTACCGTAGCTGCATTGGCTTGACCAGCATTGATCAACACTGCCCGCGCCTGAAAGATTCCAAAACTTACTGATTCAAAGCTCAGAAACACAAAATGCTTTGGTCGAACTCCATAATGAGGTACATAATTACCGTTTTTGAAGTCTCAAGAACCTTCTTGCAGTAAACTACAGGAGCAGCAGCAACCACATTCGTAGTGAACACACCTAGATAATTTCACAAACACGAAAAGAAAGTCAGAAACTTTATGCATCTGATTACATGTCAAGGACTACAAAAGCAAGCATTGGACCTGCAGCTACAGCATCAACATCACAGGTTACAAGAGCGAGATCAGGCTTCTTCCCTGAAGCTCGTAATCCAGCATACATACCAGCTGCTTTAAACCCTTTAGCAGCTGTAATTCCACCACTTACCTAAACAACAACAAGATTCAATTTCTCTGTTTTTTGAAGCAACTTAAAAAAAAAAAAATCAAAAATAACCTGTTTCCATGATCCTTCAGGTAGAGAAATTGGAGCTGCTGGTATGTTACCAGACGTTTCCTCCACGGTGGTTGCCATTGCGAACACTCTTAATTCTCTCCGTGGAGACGCCACAAAAATCTGAGACAATGACAAACAAATTTTCAAACTTTTTTTTCTGAACCGGCGATTAAACCACTCGGAAGAGATGGATAAGGAGAGAAGAGACCTTAGGCGTGTAGAAATGGGGAAGCTTGAGGGAAGCGAAGTAAGTGTAAGAACAAGAATGCATCTTTTGAAGAACCAATCGTCGAATTCGAGATCAAGAAGATGCAGATTTTGATTGATTGTCCTTTCCGTACTTTTGTCTGAAAATCAAACTTTTTTTTTTTTTTTTTTTGGGCCAAAATCAAACCTTAAACCCTAGAAANTTAAAGCTAGTGAAAAATGACATCCTTTTTTTTTTTTTTTTTTTTTTTTTTTTTGGTCGCCAATTTTGTAAATTTTAAAGCTAGTGAAAAATGACATCCTATTTATTTATTTATTTATTTATTTATTTATTTATGAGGTTAGCTCATCCAATTTTGAAAACCATAAGTCTTAATCTGAACTCTAAACAAGTTCGGCTCTGCCTCAAAAGAAATGATGGCTCGAAGAAGCTAACTTTGAATTTTCATTGGGACAGAAGAATCTCAAACAATGTAGCTTTTATTAGTTCATTTACAATATCCAATGGTTTTGTTGGTTGTGTAACCGTATCCAGAGGAAGATGGCGGTTCCTGCTGAAGAGGCCGTCTGGGTTCTCTAGGTTTTGCAGGATCCACAAAGATCACCCAACCATCCAAGAACTTCGCATTCATTCCTTCCTTGGCCTTCTCTGCATCTTCTATTGTTGCATATGTCACAAATCCGAAACCCTTTGATCTCCCCGTCTCTCTGTCTGTGATCACTCTCGCTGCAACACCAAAACACACAAATCTTTGATTCGATTCCTTTCGTGGGTTTAGGGTTTATTAGGAAACTAAGAGATGACGAATGAAAAGGAGAGAGTGGTGTTTACCATCAAGGAGCTCTCCAAAAGGAGCAAAAGCATCTTGAAGCTTTTCATTTGTTGTGAGTCTTGAGAGACCTATTCAAGGGAACAAAGACACATTCATAAAATGAGATAACATTCCTTATCTTCAGGCTTTACAAGAGTCTTATAAAGTAGACAAGTTATAGCCCTCCAGACAAACTAAAACCCTCAAAGCAACCCATAACTCTAGAAGCATCCGTATTCTAGATCTTTGCATGTCAGAATTTTTCATTTGCTTCAAGTCTTGAGAGACCTATATTCAAGGCAACATAACAAACATAGAGTTTCATAACATTCTTATGTCGATGGCCTTTAAGAGTCTTGTAAAGTAATCATAGTCATCTAGACAAACACACACCCTTAAAAACAATCCATAACTCAGAAACATCCTCAGTAACTTAACAACCTCTAAATTCATCAGAAAAATTGCATCTAAAATTTGATGTTGATTCCAGATATGAAACCGATACTGAACAAGTTATGATTAGTTATAACTCCAAAATGATCCACATAAACAAAGCATATCTCATTACCGATAACATCTAAAAGCAGGATCATTTCTTCTTAGTAAATAGTTCCTAAAGCTGAGTTTTTATTATGATTCGAGAGAGAAATTACCGCTAACGAAGAGCTTGGGAGATGTAAGAGTTGAGCAGAAGCGAGCCCATGAGGATGTACAAGACAATAGGCTGTTGGATCGGCGAGAGATGCGGCTGAAGCTGGAAACGAAAGACATTGGAGTAGCAAGAAACAGTAGGAGAAGAAGACAGAGTTTCTCAGGGCTTTTTTAAGGGTTTTATGTAAGAACCAAGCCCAAACCCGAAACGTCGTCGTTTTACTTGGTCTTGGCTTTTCTACTTCCTCTGTTGTGAATAATGATGAAATCAAACCAGCGGGAACCCTAGCAATGGCGGAGGAACAAGAGATGGTGTCGGCTGATCCAAAAGCGGAGACGGAAGTGGCCTCGAAACGTGAAAGAGAGGAGGAGGAAGAGAACGTAGATGAATCGAAGAAGCAGAAGATTAACGGGTCGGATCCGGTTAAGCTTGGTCCGAAGGAGTTTGTTACCTCTGTCTCCATGTTCGATTACTTTCACAAGTTTATGCATTTTTGGCCAACTGATCTCGATGTCAATAAGGTATGCCAAAATTTTTAATTTTGTTCTTTCATCTAATCTGTTATATCATGTGATTATTGCATTGTGTGGATTGATAAAGAGTAATATGTTTTACCGTTTCATTAAAACCTCTGTATGTTCTGTATTGATTTACATAAATGATTGTGGATTGTGTTCGGAGTTAGTATTTTTAATGGTTATTGGGTTGTACATTTGCAGTATGAGCAAATGGTGCTACTGGATCTGATCAAGAAGGGTCATTCAGAGCCTGAAGAGAAGATTGGAGAAGGGATCAAAGCTTTCCAAGTAAGAACCCATCCGATGTGGAAGAGCCGTTGCTTTTTTGTGGTTAGGGAAGACGACACTGCAGATGATTTCAGCTTCAGGAAGTGTGTTGATCACATCCTCCCATTGCCTGAAAATATGAAGACTCCGGGAGCTAGTGGTAATGGACATGGTGGAAGAAGAGGTGGTCGTGGTGGGGGTAAAGGGGGGAGATTCAGAAGATGACTCTTGATTGCCTTGTGTCAAAAGGAAATTTCAGTTTTAGCTCAAAACTTATCACTTGTCGAATGCTATGTTATTTCGTACGAGACGAACTTTTAGTTTTGCTTATGATGAAAGTAATGGCATAGAACTGAGGCTCTGACTATTTCACTCATATCATTATCCTCACCGTTTTGACCCATCAAAATTTAATTTCATTTAGTCACCTTCAAAACCTTTTGAAATGATCATGTATAACATGTTCCTCGACTTTATTTTGTTGCCAATTTAAATTCTTGGACTGATTCATTAACGAATTCATTTTTCTTAGCGATTAGGAGTGGCATTTATGTGTCAATTATAACACATCAATTAAAGATGGTTATAAACTGACTTGTTTTTTTTTGTGTTTGCAGTGGCTTGTTTTAATTTTATCTACCAAATTCAGCTGTATTGTTATATTATATAAAACGATTTCCAGAACTTATTAGATTCTTCATGTTCAACTTTTGTACTGACTAACAAATGCTTTAATTAGCTAATTTTTAGAGATGCAAGGATACACGTTAGATTATAACATTATCATATAAAAACGATCTATCCATATTTCATGTTCATCATGTTCAATGAGTTATATTATGAAAGTAAATGTTATAAGTAATTTGGGAAGCAATCGACTTTGAGACGTCGTAGATCATTTATATATATCAAGTGAAGATCATGAAACTCAAATGAAAAATCAATATAGATCTAAGAAAAAGTCTGAGGGGAACAAGAGTTAAGAAGGAAAATTAAGCAAGAAATGATTAGTTGGTATGAGAATCTGATGAGACAAAAAAAATATTTTAAGAATTGGAGACTGCATGAAATGTTTCCTGAGTTCGGAAATGTAACATCTTCCAAGACTATGGTGAATATAATAATTGAGTAGAGGATTTGAATTTGTTGCTTATTTCAATAAAGAAAACACTCTTGAATGAAATGAATGAAAACATGATATAAAAAACTCTCTTGCACAACACAAAAACAATAAATGAACTATAATAGCCATTAACATAAATTTCAGAAGAAAAAGTTGTTCAAATCATCATAGTCTCTCCACTTAAAAAGCTTTCATCATTTATATNTTTTTTTTTCCAAAAAAAAAAAAAAAAAAAAAAGAGAGACACAAGTTTGAGAAAGAAATGCAAGATCAAAAAGCAAGATCAAAAATATGGCAATGCAACAAATCTCGTTCAAAGGAGACTTCGATCTAAGAGTTGTTAGTATTTGCACTTGATTCTCAAATGGCCAAATAAAACATAAGAGATTTCTCAAGAGTGAATCGATTCAGCTTCAGTGGTTTTATGTTATTCATGGTGCTTCCAAAACTTAGGATTATGGAGCTACAATGACTTTTGGAATCTTCACTTGGTAACTCGATGATCTTTGTTACTTGAGAGTAAATATTTCGATCGGTTCTTCCTTCTTATATCTAACTTGAATACCACATTTTCAAAAAAAAATTACTTAAATACCATTTTTTAATTTATTTTAATCCTTCAAAACTAAACACTAAATATGGATTAGTTAACCCAAACTCAAAAAACATAAAGTATGAATACTCAAAAATTATTTTTTGTATTTGTTATCTTTCAAAAATTTATATATGAAAAGTTATTTTTTTTAAAAATGGTATTTAAGGAACTTTTTTTTGAAAGTGTGGTATTCAAGGATATTTCTCAATATTATATTGCTAATGTAATTTTAATATAATAACTTTGGTACTAATTTTAATGTACTTCGGTAAGAAGCTACATGAGTTATATTCCATGATAATTAACTCCATGAGGTTCTTAGCATATCAAACTAGTAACATTTTTTAGTATATCAAGTTTCATCTAGTACTAGATTAGGACTCACATTAATATGCGAGCGAATAATTAAAAACATATAAAAAATATATTGATGTAAATATATTAGATTAAAAAGTAGCATGTATAATTTTTGACACGTGTAATTAGCCTCTAAATTATAATCCGAAAAAAATATTTAAAACTTCATATACTATTCATTATATATAAAATAAGAAATCATATCTTATTAATAAAAATATGGTAACGTGAATAAATTAGATTTTGAAAATTTGTAACGCGTATAATTATGACATACACGAATATTCAAAACTCTTGAAAGAAATGAATGAAGTTACCTATATTTCATAAAAAAAAAACTTTATTGGCAAAAATTAACTGGATTTTGGAATACCAAAAACTAAAAAGTAAAAACCAATTAAAAACTGAAACAATCGAAGCCTTAATGACAAGAAAGTAGACCGTATAAAATAAAGTTTAGGTTAAAAGCGAGAAGTAAAAATTCTAACTGGCCGTAAAAATATGGACCTAGAAACATCAATATGGAGGCAAAACCGCACGGTTCTGAGGTTGGCGAAGCAGGTGATCGCAACCACCGCCGGAAAAGACTCTAACCTCGTCTACTCGCCGGCGTTAATCAACATCATCCTCAGCTTTATCGCCGCCAAATTTCCCGGAACCACCCGAGACAAGATTCTCGCGTTTCTAAAGGCTCCTTCTAGTGAAGAGCTCAACGCCGTCTCCTCCGAGATCGTGACCAAAGTCCTCGCCGACGCCACCGCAAATGGCGGCCCAACGATCTCGGCAGCGAATGGACTCTGGATCGATAAGTCTCTCCCCGTCGAACCTTCTTTCAAAGATCTCTTGGAGAATTCGTACAAAGCTGCTTTTAATCAAGTCGATTTTCGCACCAAGGTATTAACCTAAGTCTCAATTTGTTCGGAATTTTGCAGAATCAAATTTAGGGTTTATACTAATAGTTAGGTTTGTGCTGAATCAGATAATTTTGTTTGTTTTGAAAGGCTGATGAAGTGAAGGAAGAAATCAATTCATGGGTTGAGAAGGAGACTAAGGGACTCATCACTGATCTTCTTCCACCAGGATCTGTATCTCCTTTGACTGATCTCATATTTGCAAATGCATTGTTCTTCAATGCCAAATGGGACAACGAATTCGACCCGTCCCTAACAGAAGATTCAGACTTTCACCGTCTTGATGGAACCAAAGTACGAGTGCCCCTCATGACCGGTGACTTCTATCCAACCTATGTCGAGGTTTACGAAGGTTTCAAAGTCCTCCAGCTAAACTACAGGGATCTTGATTATGACATAGACAATCGTGTTTTCTCGATGAAATTTTATCTCCCTGATGAGAAAGATGGGCTGCCTGCAATGCTTGACAAATTAGCTTCTACTCGTGGCATCATGAATGGCAACGAGGACATTCCTAGCCACACGGCAACTCTCAGAGAACTCAGGATTCCGAGGTTTAAATTTGATTTTGATTTTGAAGCCACGGAAGCTCTCAAGGCTTTGGGTGTGGAGGTGCCACTGGGGAAGATCATCCACAAGTCTTGTATTGAGGTCGATGAAGTGGGATCGAAAGCTGCAGCTGCTGCTGCCATAATTGGTGTTGGTTGTGGTATGCCTCCGGAAGAGGAGTGTGACTTTGTGGCTGATCATCCATTCCTCTTCCTCGTCAAAGAATACAGAAGCAACCTGGTTCTGTTTCTTGGTCAAGTTGTTGATCCTTCTCTGCATTAATTTTGTGTCCAAAGTCTCCTGATCATAGAGTCTCTTGGCAGAAGGATTTCATAGACCATTTCGAAGTGCTTATTGTTTTAAATTCATCCAAATCTTTACATAGACTATCTTATAATAAGACTGACATTATTGTGTTCTGGTTAAAAAGCTCTCCACTAGTCTACTCCCACACACATTTGTATCTGTTTCTATTTTATTTTTTTTTCTTCTATTTGGTCTCTATACAGACATGGAACTGTTCTGGGACTCCTTTATCAACCTCTACAATCTACTTAACCAAAAGCATTACAAAATTATCAAAAATAAATAAATAAGAGAAAAGATCCGAACACCAAAATTCGACGAATCTTTTAACCACCAGATTAGAGAGTTGTTGATTCTGATAAACACTTTGGTACTTTCTTCTCTAGCATCGAGCTTCCTTTGAAGATTGTAAGCTGCACTTCTTTTTGGTATGTCTGCAACTGCAAAAACACCATTGTAATTGCTTGTTACCATCTTGCAACCAAATTAAATTTCAACACTTCCTAACAAAATCTATATGCCTAAATTTTTCCACTTGTGTCTATACAACTATAATTCACAATTTTATAGCACATCATAAATTAAAAATGCGAAGAAAACAAGCCACTTACTTGCTGTTCACTCATCTTTGAAAAGCCAAACTTCTTTGTCCATATACACTCAGCTTCTTCGGCTGCCGGAAGGACCAGGTTCTCAACATGTAGAGAAGAAAGAAGATTCTCCACACAAGCAAACAGCCCTTGAAAGTAACCCTAGAGACCATTAACACACAGAAAATAATTTAATTCATAAGTAAAAAAACAAAGAGAAAAAGGAATAATGGGATGTACAGAAGCTTTACCCTTCCTTGGTACTCTCGGCTTGTGGCTACCATAGGAAGTTCGGCAACTTGCTGACCAAAAATTCTCAGCAGCGCAGCAGAAACAACAAGAGAACTAAACACGCATCATGAGAAAAAACAATTAGCAAGGAAGACAAAAGAAGTTGTACGAAAAACTCAGATTATGCATCAACAGCAGTAAACATACTTCACAATCAGGACCAAACAGTACATTCCTCCAAATTCCTGGCCAGAAATATTTCTCCTGCAAGTTTGTCAATAGAATTATAAGATTAATCCTGTACGTAGAAGCACGGAGAAGGTATTGGAGATTTGTCACGTCATAACTTACCCATACACCATGACAGGAATGAGATCACGGCCAGACATTGCAACAATGGGATCAAAACACTCCTACACGATTACACAAACACACAAGAATTAGGCATAATATAAGCAAGAAAGTACATTAATAATGTCAAAATAGAAGCACGAAAGTAACCCAGCACACATCTCTAACAAGTATTAAAACCGAAATATAATTGGAGCATATCTAAAGTCACATACCCTGAAGATGAAAGCTGCTCGTGAGAGCAAGGGCAGATGCTCCGGGTACCGACTTTTTCCACTAAGTATCCTCCATTGGACTGTATCCCCATCCTCTGTAAATATTCCCTTTTCTCTGTCCTTTCTGCATATTATGTCTGACAAAAGTGTAGGAATAGTTTGGGGTCCAGCGGAAACAGTACTCTGAAGTGCCATGTGAATCCTGTTGCAGTCACTACAACAGAACCATTTATCTTGCGGGATTTCCTACAGCATTCAGGAAAGAAGTTGAGAAAGGTTGAATAACCATGTGAACACAATGCAGAAGGAGCCAACCTTACAGAACTTACTTTTAAATCACAGAGCCCATTCTCTCTCAGGCAACCTACATGATACTCTTTCTCACACTTCACAAAAAAAAAAAAAAAGCTATCACAAGAGGCAAAACTGGGTATGGGGAGAGTAGAATAAAAGAGATGGGAATTAAGAGAGTACCTGGTCACAGAGAATAACAGTCCTCTCATCAAATTTTCCCATGCTAAAATCATGGGACCTATCAACGATAAAACAAGAATGAAACACAGTAAGTATTAAGCACCACAGAAGAGTAAAATCTATGAAGAAAATGGCACATGAATATCTGCACTGAGATTCCACATCATGCACAGTTAAAAAAAGCTGCCTATTGCAGAATCCATATGTATTTGCATTTTTCACAACTGTTAAAATCCATACGAGGAACTAAAGTATAGGTATGCAACCAACCTGCAGAACACACAGCCACCAATTTCGCTTTCGGGCGCCTTAACTACTCTTGTCAGTCTTATAACAATAGGCTTAGAATTGCCAGATGGATCAGTAGCAGCAGCCCTTTTACTAGAGATAGGTCCATCATTACAGCTCGAACAGTACCAAGTACCTTCAGGCATAGACTGAAATTTCAAACATGCTGCATACGAAAAGAGACATAAAGGATCAGATTTAGAAAATAAAACGATTGAATGATACCGAATTAAATTTAAAACTAAAAAGCAAATAGTTAAAAATTAGAAATTCCATATTCGTAATGATCGAAAAAACCCATTTTGAAGTCTGTGCATCAGCAACTTTCAGTTTGAAACCTGGAAGTTGCATGTTTAACATATCCTATAGTAAAGTACATTTAGAAATGCTCTATACTCCAGCGCTATCCTACACCTACCTGTATGAAATGCTTGAGGACATCCAGCACAGAGAAGCAAATCTCCACCGTCGCCACAAATTGAACACATGTCATCACTGTCACCAGTTGTAATGACATGTCCATTCGCCAATGACATGGCTATATCATGCAATGACAATCCCGAAGCGATGTAAATATGACGATAACTGCAAAAGAAACAGAAATTTCAGATTCACATTCCAACATAAGGGGAAAACAACTTATTCGTTGGATGACTCACGGTTGTCGTCTGCCAGCCATTCCAGCATGCGCTTCGAATTGCGAAGGACTAATCTGTGGTAAATAAATATAAGAAAAATAAGTAAAATGATATCAGAATTTCCAATTGACAGACCACATAACACGGGATCCACCCCTTACCTCTTTGCTGCAGCAGCTACATACTATGCCACTTCCCTGCTTGTAACCCTGCAGTAGTTTCTGTAGGGAAAAAGAATTAAACATCAATTCAAATTTCAGAGACAGTATAAAAAAATTTATTTTTTTCTGCGATGACAAACCTGCGTTTTGACATAGTAAGCCAATTCAGTCCCGTCCGGAAGGCCATTTGGCATAAACAGCATCCGATGTAAATCATTGTCCCTAGAGACATAGGATTACATGTTTTTCATCAATGTCAGATTGCATGAAGCAAATGCGAACAGAAAATACACAAATAATGAGGTCGAAAAAGCAACACAAACCTCTTTCGAGTGCTGCCTTCAGAAACTTTCTTATGGCAACTCGTACCAGATGCATGAGATGTAAGCCTACAGTATTAGCGACCAAATAAATTCCCATCTACTTAGAAAATTCTTCATATAACACCTGGATTACTACAGCAACAAATTTGTAAAAAAAAAAAAAAATACTACATGCACATACTTCTTTGCTATCTTCTTCGGCTCATCTACTCTGTCCTTTGTACATATGTTCTTTCTAAAAAGATTGTTCTTCGGAAAGCATGGAGTAAGGCTCTGACTCTCATCAGGATATTGACCAGGACCAGGATGACTGCAACTTTCACACAAACAAATTTCAGCAAGTATAACACAAAATAGTATCCTAGAGTACATTGACCTAAATTTATGCAAAATAGAACAGGTAAGTCACTAACTACAGGAGTCAAGTACTATTGAATATCATCTCCAAATATAATCCCTAATTAGAGTCTAAATAAAACACATGGAGAAGGTAAAAGTACCTGACATGAGAATATTCCATGGTATTGTTACTGTCAGATATGCTATTACTCTGTTGGAAACGTGCTGCAGGAATGAACAACATATCAGGCTCAGCACTACTCTTCAAAAAGCAAATTATAACAAAAGAAAATACATAGAGGGCAGTTTTAAATGCGGCAAGTAGCATATAGATTATCAATGAAATACTAATCTAAACACCTGGCTATCACCTTTCCAAGCTTGTAAGCCCTCCTCACATAGAGCAGAACCAGTTATATTCCTTATGACTTCCTCGAGAACATCACGAGGAGCAGTCTTCAGTTCTTGAACTATATTATAGACCGCCCTCCCGTTCTCCAGAAATATGTGATTATTAGGATGTCTAGTATTGGCACCAGCATGCTGCTCAAACTCATATGCACTCAAAACCTTTTTGCATAACAAAATATGACCATCATTCAATCAACCTGAATACCTAACTAATCGACAGAAACAGGAAAACCATAACGATCGCGAAGGGCAAACTTACTTTCGTGAAATTGCAAGGCGTACAGCCGCACAAATACCCACCCGAATGGATTATCCCCAGAAGCTCTCTCTAATTGGCCATTAAAAAGTGATACAAAAGCATAAGTCACCTACAAATTAGCCTAAAACGAAAATATTGAAACCCATATCGACAAATACCACAAAAAGATTAAAAATTTACCCCTGGGGAGTTCGAAATATACTTCACTCGAGCACCATCAAGCATCCCCGTAGCCAAAAGCTTCTTTACATTAGATGGGTAATCGCTAGAACCAATCTTCTTCGACAACTTCCCACCCCGCCCAGAAGCTGCATCATGTGAAGCAACACCGTCCCATGGTTCATCCTTAAACATGGGCAAATCATCAAAACCCTTCTTTTGTTTACTCAACTTGAACGTGATTTTAGTGATTCCAGTGGAGCTAAGATGCTTCGGAATCTCCCGCACAAAACGAGAAGCTGAAACATCACTCGAACGCTCGCTTGGAGAACTACCTTCTCCAGATGCATGGTTTCCGCTGCGTCCTTCTTCGTCACTTACAGTCTCCTCGGACCCAAAATCACACCCGGAGCAATCCCCTGAACCGGACTTAACCGGCTGGCTAGAGACATCGCGAAATCGAGATGTGCTTTCAACCGGAGAAGCAACCGGATTCGAAATCTCCGAAACAATATCATCGTTAGAAGCTTCTTTCACTTGTTTCTTATTGGGAGAATGCTCTCCTTCTCCGATATCTTCACGCTCTCTCTTCAATTCTTTCACTGACGACTTCTCTTCTTCCATTGAACAAACTGTTTCTTCTCCCATCCCAGAAACACTCAATATCGCCCAATTGCATTCAACAGAACAACACTAAAGGCTAACTTTAGATCTGAATCTGAAATTCGAATCTCGTAAGCTTCGAAGAGTTCCAAATCCAAACACGCTTCCACTAGAAATTACGTACCCAGTCGTTTATTCTGATTCCAATCCGACGGTGACGAATACACCAATCTGATTCAACCAACAAATGACGAAATCACGAATAAATCAATCCATACGAGGAATCATAAAGAATCGAACGAAGAAAGAAGGAAACAAAGGTCGGCGTTTGAAATATTCACGGATCTAAAAGATCTGTAGATTGGATTGAGAAAAGAGGAAGGTAAAGAAAAAATTAGGGTTAGGGTTACGGCTAAAAGATAAGAGAGGGAGAGAGAAGGAAGGAAGTAGAAGGAACGTGCAAGGCGGCAACGAACCAGAAGGAAAAGCTTTGTTCGCGGTCCAGATTTAACTTTTCAAAGCTTCTGAGAGAAAGAGAGATAAAAAAGAAAACAGAAAAACTTACTCATATTTTTATATTTTTAAATTAGGAAACTTTTTTAATTAGACGACAAAACAGAAAAAATCCGAAAATGAAAAATTACTCAAAACAGTCCTCTAAATTTATATTATTTTTATTTAGACCAGATTACTTTGCCTATTAAACAAAAATCCTTTGTATATAGATATTATATACTTCTATATATATTATACTATTAAATATTATTTATTCCAATACAAAATCTTTAAGATTTTAAAACAAATAAATTAGTTTTAATTTTTGAGTCGGTCATACATAATTTATAAGAAGTAAAAGAAATTGGGTCTTGGTTTGAATTGTTGTAGGAATTGAGAGAGGGCATAATAGGACAATTAAAAACAAGGAGATTGTTTTATAATAAACTGAAACTTGTGGGGTGACTTTATCCAAATGAAACGGAGAAAGTAAAGGAAATCGTGGCAGTTGCTGATGACATCTTGGACGAAGGTACGAGAACAAATAAGAACTAAATATCCACGTGTATATGTTCTTATGGTCAATTATATCCACGTATATATATGTTTGCCTACGATATCTTAAAATACCACATAAGATACCACAACTTCAAAGAAAATCAATGTTGGTTTCAAAGATACCACAACTTCAAAAGCCAAAAACAAAAAAAAAAGTACCACAAAATTTTTACCAATTATTTTGAGAACATGCCTACACTTTTAATAATTCTTCGTAAACTAAATTGATATTTGTAAAATTTCAACATTTTTGTAATAACTTAAAAAAAAAA
>OVAF01000436.1:0-41500 GCA_900406245.1 Odontarrhena argentea | reverse complement strand
AAAACCGAGCAAACCGAACCGTAACCAAACCGTAAACCGAGATGCCCACCCCTAATATATATAATGGAGACAAATTCACCATAACGTGCCCATCACCATCGGCATATATTTTGTTTTGTGATTGAAGATGCCTCCAAAGTCTCTGATAAATTGATAAGTGATCAAATGTCACCATGGCAGTCAAAATACATACATACAAAAAAGTATCCACTCGTCGTTTACTCGTTTTGGTCAGCAAATCTAATGAACACATTACACATAATCCTTTGTCCTTAACGGGCCTGACTTATTTAAGCCCATTTTTGGTTTTTCCAACTATAATTCCACGAGTTGGCAAGTTCGTTGAATAATTGGATCTGCATATTTCATGTTTAATAATGCTTCGTGTTATTACATGGTTTCGAGTTTTGGTTTTCATTATTTTCATCCTCNTCCCCTTTTTTTTTAAAAAAAAAAAAAAAAAAAAAATACTAAGAGATTTTGGACATCGGCTCACACATTCCCTCAGGGGAGACCAGAGAGCATGATATATACTTCTCTCCCAAATGTCTACTCAAACCAGCGACATCTAAGTTTTGCCTAGAGTTTCATCTTCATTTTGTATCTTTTGTTGTACTATTTAGAGTTACATTTATTCTAACTTGCATCTTAGAGCTTAGATTGTGTATTCTTACATTTCTTAAACTTGTTTCTGAGCCCTTCCAAGTAACAATCAGAGAATTTGAAGTAGTTGGGATGAAAGAAGGCAAGAGAAAGGATTTTGTACTAATGCAACTCACTATTTTTTTTTTAGTCGTTTCAAGTATGATTGGAGAATTTCAAGTAGTCTGAATGCAAAATTTGCAAAAGATAATGAGAAGTTTGCAAAACTAGTAGTCATGGGACTGAAAGTCCTGAAAGTATAAGTATAACATATTATGATTTAAAAATTAATCAACACCAAATGTGAGTAGAAGATTGTTTTGACTCCCTTTGCTTTACTTCTTAATCCTAACACCCAACTTTTTATTTTATTAGTTTACTTTCTGAAATTATGTTTTTACTTCTCAGTTCACNGTTCCCATTTTTTTTTTTTTTTTTTTTTTTTTTTTTTTTTTGTCTCTTTCTCAAATCTCTCTCTGTTAATTTTTAACAATCCTGGTTAAACAGTCCAACATACCTATCTCCCATAGTAGATGTCTATTTGTTATGTGTCTGTTTCTCACTTACTATGTGTATGTTCCCAAAAAAATTTGTCTCATAATCTATAACTGTAATGAATAAAATAAAAATAAATACTTAATTACATTATAATTTATTAGCGTTTACTATGTATAGTATTTGAATTGGTTTGCTATGAGTTGTAAATATTTATATGTTCTGTTATTGATACAGAGGTTTTAATCCCTAGTATAAAACTGCAAGTGCACAGCAAATCACAGTAGTAATCAGGGTATCGAATCCACAAGGACCAAGTTTGCACTACAGTTCGCAGATGTGAATAAAGCTAAGACAATCAAAGAAATTAAACTAAAAGCAATTAAAGTAAACATAGCAGGTGATAGCGATTTAAAAGACAATAAACGAAGCGTCAGGTTTCAGGCAATTCTCAGGAAATCAGATTTATCAGATGCAACAGGTTAACAATCCTAGAACTCAAACACGATAATAGAATTAACCAGCTCTCGCTGCGAAAACTCTCTAAATCAGGGCACTAGAAAACCAAATCTCTTTGCGAAATCTAAGTGACAAGATCAACAATTTAAACAGGTTCAATTTGTTCACAATAATCTTAAACCAAATCTCTTTGCTAATAAGATTATTGCTCACTCAAGACAGATCAGACAATCAATCAAACTCTCGTTTCTATCAACTAACCTAAGAACATGTATCTAAGTGGCCAACAAAGATTCAAGCAATAAGAACAGTCTTAAGCGAAGGATTGTATGAAAACCTAACAGATCTAACAAATCATCAATTCCTTTGAAAAACCCTGACCTAACAGGGAAATTACTCAGACATAATCAAGGATGAACAAGACATGTCTGAATGATGCATAAAATATAAGAAATTAAGAGTAATACAAGGGTTCAAAGCTAATGAGACTTCTCTCCCTGAAAACTCAAAGCAAAAACTAAAGATAGCCTCAACAATGGCTCAAAAACGACTATTTATAGGTTACAACACGATCTTGGAAGAAAAGGAAAACCTAGCAAACTTTGTGGCCAAGTTTGCAAATAAGGAAAACTTGAAATCTTCATGATCGATCCGAAAACATCACGATGTTTGGGGGATTTGTGTGTCGATCGACACGGAACCTGTGTCGATCGACACAAGTCTTCAAAATCCGATTCCAAACTTGATTAAGCTCCAATTGGTTCCAAAATGCTTCAATAGGCTCCAAAGCATCCAAATCGTGCAAGTACCTGATAAAGACTCTAAAAACACTAAAAAGACTCGATAAAACAATGATATCATGGCCTAAAAACACGTAAAAACCATGATATGTTAGCTATTTATATTATATATAGGTAGCTAACAATTTTCTTATGATTTGGCTTTTAAGTAGTTAATAGTTTCTTAATTTAGGCTTATATATGATTTTTTTTTTTTTTTGTTATAAGTTGTAAATGATTATCTATTGTACCATCTATAAAAAGAAGTAACTATCTATTGCTAGTCAATTATGATTTGGTTTTTAACTACTTTAACCAGTATTTGGGTCTTAACACCATTATATCACTTCTGGAGTTGCACGTTGTGCACAAGATTTCTTTGAAGTATGCATTATATATATATGATCTATTCGAAAAGTTTTATCCACCAGAAGCTTGAATATGTTTTAGTCGGCACCTATGCTTGAATATATTTTTTTTTGCTAAAATGTTTGAATATTATTTGATATCCTATTTCAACATACTGTTATTTTTTTACATGTTTGACCTTAATCTGTTTGTTTATTTGAATTCAAGTACAATAGACGTCTACATTATAGTCAAGTCTAGCTCGAGATCATCATATGTGATTAGATGTTTAAATATTTTTTCAAAATATCTGACAAACGGTCATCCGATATATCTTGTTTATAGTAGTTTTAACTTTTAACCTATGATTTTACCAGTCATTACAAATGTCATACTGTATTGCTTTTTGATAGGAAACAAGTCATTTAGGAACGAAGAGGTGTAGAAACATTATAAGTGTAACGTTCATTAAAAATCCTTGCATGGTTGATTTAAAATGAAATTTGAATAAAAGATTAGNTCTTTTTTTTTTTTTTTTTTTTTTTTTTTTTGAACGCAGCCAAACTTTAATATAATAAGAAATCACACCTCCAAAACAGAGGAAGAAATAGCAACTACAAGTGCAGATTTAGCTAAACTGTTTACTAACATATTATCAGAACGAGGTACAAAATGGAAGGAGATAGAATCGAAGAGGGAGACAAGACAGTGGATGTCAAGTAACACATTGAGTCATCTTTCATGTGGTAGTGATTATAAGTTAATGAGATCAGTGGAGCCAAAGGTATAACAATTTATATAAAAACATGTTATGCTGAAATCTGCTGGGAACTCCTATATAATGATCATATTGAAATATGCTAGAAACTACTAACGGTAACTAGAATTGACCATTACAAAATCCAAAATTTATGTTTTATATGCAGACTATATATCCGAAAATTAGGGAATTTTCCTTTTGCGACTAGGATTTTTTTCTAAATCAACATAGGCCCTATAAATATATGTATATATTTTTTTCTCTTCTTTTTAAGGATACACTTATTATTCTAGCTCAGACCTAATTCCTTTTGAGCTTTTGCATTTGTAAGGTTGAGAGAATTTCTATTATGACCTCTTTGAAGCATTTTGGAAACCCCGATTAGTATTTCTTGATCTAGTTATGCAATTTTATTCATCTTTTTTTTTTTTTTGGTGTTCTTCATCAATTACAATGTGTAAACACATTCTCTTTTAATGGGGGTTAACTAAGATAAAAAGAACTTCCGGAAAAGAGAAAAAAGAATTGACTTTTACTAAAAAAAAACACTTTTCTGTTTTCTTTTNTTTTTTTTTTTTTTTCTTTTTTTTTTTTTTTTTTTTTTTTTTTGATAAAAAGTAATCCTCATTGTTTTGTGTTTTAGTGCTGTCATTATCTAGAAAAGTTTTCAATCAACTACCGGCAGCCAAAAATTATGCTTAAAAAGATGAATGGTTAAAGATGAATGATCCCGAGATAGATTTCATTCCAACTTTTCGAAGACTCTTTAATTACTAAGGGGGGTGTATTGGATATTGTATTTGAAATGATTTGTTATGGTTTGAGAAATCATGTGTTATTGAAACATGTATTTTAAAAAACCTTTTGAAAACCAGTGTTATTGAATTAGTGATTTGCAAAAATATTTTGAAATCCGGTGTTATTGGAATTTTTTTTTAAATGCGTTTTTAATGTATTTCAGTGTGTTTTAAATGATTTTCTTAACAAAAATACAAAGAACCAAATCTCATGCTTTTAGATGAAATTTGAGATGATTTTAAAACAAATCTCTACAATTTCCCCAAATTCACCCAAAACTATCAAAATCCGAACCACTCAAAATGTTAGATTGAATATACCCCCCTAAGTTCATATATATTTGGATAATTTCTTTAGCAGCCTTTTCCATTTTCATATAAACACTCTCCATAACCAAGAAAGGATAGTTTAATATTGATCATAACATTATTGTTATTAATGAACATCATTGTCGTTTTAAAAACTCTAAAGAAACCAACGGCATTTTATTCAATAGAAGTTACATTGGAAACTCAATGGCAAAACAAAAAACTCACAAAGAGTGCCAACAACAAGGTAGAATATGAATCAAGATCCTAATATAATTGTTACTTTTTCTTCTTTCCATCACTCAAGAACACCCAAAAGATTTGTAAACAAGAAACCCTAAGAAACAAGAAGGGTACCCACAAAACAAAACAAACCGAACACACCAAAAATAAAAGAGAGAATATGTGTAAGATATGAATGGATATGTCTCTCTTGCTCTAGCGACGGCAATGAGGTTTGCAGAGTAAGAGACAATCGTAAAAACAAAAACCTCCACAATGTTGTGGACATTCCAATCTTTTACCTCTACAGTTTCCTTCACCTTTGCATTCTGCATATTCTCTTTTCACAAACTCTCCTCTTCCATCTCTTCCTTCTCCTCCTCTTCTGCTACAACCCCATCTGTACCATCCTCCACCGCCTCCTCCTCCTCCCCATCCCCACCCTCCTCCTCTTCCTCCACCGCCTCCTCCTCCACCTCCACCTCCCCCACCTCCCCCTCCTCCTCCTCCACCTCCTCCTCTTCCTCCACCACCTCCTCCTCCTCCTCCACCACCACCACCACCCCATCCCCATCTAAAGCTTCCACCATAACTTGTTTTCGTATCATTGAGAACTACTTCGGTGGTTGTGCTGTTCTTATCACTCTTCTTGGTCATGTCTTGATCAGTGGAACCGACATGTTCACTCTCTAGTTTGTTAGTCTGCAAGAATAGCACGAGAAGGAAGATTGCCACCAATGAAGAAGTTGTCTTCATTTTTTCTTGACTCTCCTCAAAGTTTGTTTGTAGACTTTGTTTTGATATGATAGTTTCGTCGCTTTGGCCCTCTCTTTATACTAATTTTTTTTTTTTTTTTGTCCCCTCAAAATAAAACTCGATTGGAAATTCTCATTGACAGTTAGGATATTTGGTCCTACCAAGAATAAATATTTTGTCCTAAAAATTAAAAAATAATACGATCATAATTATTATGCTTTTTTTTGTCAACTTAATTATTATGTGTTTTTTAGAACGCATATTGACCTAATTAATTAGCATGATTATGTACAACACAAAAAGTTTCTTCTAAAATTCAGATTGATTATATCAAGGGTTGTTAAACAAATAAACATTAATCAGTAGCCCAGTTAGAATAAGTAAGGAATAATGATGATATACTCTATCCATTTGAACTTAAGTGTTATTCTAGGTTTATTTTTTTGTTTCAAATTAGTTGTCCGTTTTGTTTTGTCAATGTTATTTCTGTTTTTAAATACTAAATTTAAGCTCAAGTTTGATGAAGAATACTAACTATCAACTTCTCATTTTAGAGGTCTAATAAAGTTTTTAATATGTTTTATTAAAATACGTGAAAAACTCTAGAATCACACTTAATCTAGAACAGAAGGAGTATAATTCCTTTAATTCGGTATATATAGTTATTCTCGTTTTTATGATTAGTAACAATCCAAACGGTAACCTCCCTTACCGTTGCGATTAAAGGTTATCAATTAAAACCAAGAACCAGATATCTCACATTTCTTATCAACTTATTTAATTCCTTGTGTCATAAGATTACAGTTTGTTAGTTGTAGTTGACATTAGCTACTTGTACAATTACATACCACCAAGTCAAACAACTATTAGCTACTTGTACAATTACATACCACCAAGTCAAACAACTATTTCTGATAGCACTGAAGATCCATTATGTATAGGGAGCTTAATCAACTAATTACCAAATGATTTTTAACTAAGAAAAGGAAGAGAGAGAGATGCCTTAGCTAACACTACTAGTGGTATATAGTAGCCACCAATCAACACTTGCAAGTCTTCTCCTTCAATGAACTTTTTTTTTCTATTTCTCAATATTTACCAAAAAAACAAAATTCTCAGTATTTACTTAAAAAAAAAACTTAGGCAATGATGTCACTAACTACTCATTTCAACATTTTTTAGTTTTTACTATTATATGTGTGTATAAAAAAAACAACGAATCAAAGAGTGTAAAACACACTTCATATACCGTTTACAAATTATAATACTCATTGCTCTACAACATCTTTAATTGGTACAAACTGAATACAACATAAAACCAAAAGAGAAAAAAAAAAAACAAAAAAAAAAACAACCTAGCTTTTTTGTAATAAAATAAAAATTAAATTACATTCTTCTGCCAAGTTGGTATTTCATGGAGTATTTGGTACGGTTGTTTTGATACATTCCTTTTACGTTATCCAACTTTCTCATCTACTTGGAGCTGGACTAGACTGGACCATCTTCTCATCTTCTCTCACACTATTAACTATAGTTTATCTTTTTTCAAATTTTATGTATGTATGTAATTCTATAGTTTATTTCGAGATTGGCTAATAGGAGTTTGACCACGAGTATGTTGCTTACAACTTACAAAAACTTTTACTTGTATACTCATATATCAATGTTTTCAAGTTCGGACCGTCTGGTCCAACAAATTTAATCGTGATCTTATTATTGTTCTAGTTCAGATTTTTAACATCAAATTTGAACTAGAATGATAACCATAAATTAAATTTGTTCATAAAAAACCTGTTGTTGATTGGGGGTATGTTACAAGTTTTTTTCTGGAATTCTGATTGAAATTGTGATTTTTATTTGAACTATGTGTTATTTTTACTAAGTGGTGTGATTTGTAATTTTCAGATTTTGATAAAATTTAGATTAGTTGTGATATTTTATTAGATTTTTGTTTTTTTTTTTCTCGAGTTAGGTTTCGTTAGTTTATTCTGGCGATTTAGTACTATTATCTAAGTTAATTTATTTGGTTTATGTTGAACTGAGTTTTTTTACCACTTTTATAATCATAGTTTTAAGCAAAATTATTACTTAAATCAGTTAATCTATTTCTTTGTGGTCTGACCCGGGTTAGGTTTATTTTAAAAAAACTCAAAGTCGAGAAGAATAAAACATTGAAACTTGTTTTCTGAAAAGTAATTGGATTCTGAAAACTCAACTCTGAATCACACCTAATGACAATGAGTAATCTGATCAAATATTCATACAACCAGAACAATGTCTCAAACCTTCCCGAAAACAATCCAACCAAAAAATCAGCCACAGTTTCACTCCAATAGCCAAAAACAAAAAAAAAACTTGTAGTAGAAACTAAAACATAAGAGCACAAGCTATAGAATCAACTAAAGGTTGAGGAAGAATGGAGCTTAGATTGATAGATTTAAGAATCTCAGTACCGGCGGAATCCACGGTCAACAACTCGAGCAGACGGGCATTCGTAAGCCATGTGTCCTCGGCCACCACAATTGTGACATATTATCATGGAGCCAACATCTCTTTGCATACCACCGTCTCTGCCAATTCTGCTAAAACCATCTCTTTGCATACCACCACCTCGGATCCTGCTTCCTCTGTCTCTGTCCCTGTGCCCGTCTCTGTCTCTATCAGAGTAATTGCTGTCTCCTTTTGGGCAGAGCCTAGCCACATGTCCAGAGATACTGCAGATGTTGCATACCGGTTCGTTCTGGCAATCACGAGCAAGGTGGCCTGAGATCCTGCAGTTCTTACACGCCTTGTCATTTGTGCAGCTAGCGGCGAGATGGCCCGGCTTGAAGCAGTTGTTGCAGAGCCTTGAGTCTCCTGAATGCGAATCCGAGTCAGGGCAGTCTCTCACCCTATGTCCGGCTTTGCCACACGAGTGGCAGATTCCTTCGTTTGAACAGTTGGTGGCTACATGCCCCGGTTCTCTACAGTTCCAACAACGTGTTTCCCCTGTGCATTCGGCTGCAAGGTGCCTGCAAAGAAAGAGTTTACAAAACTTATCTGCCATACAATGCAAACAGAGCAAATTCAATGAAGTTACGGAACAGATAATATACCCAGGAAGTCCACAATTGTTACAGACTGAAACATTAGGGCAATCTCTTGCAAAGTGACCCGGTCGCCTGCAGTTGTTGCAGAGATTTCCTTGGCTGTACACATTTTTCCAACAGGGTCAACAAACTGTCACAATTATGTCATTCCCGAATCCACATTGAAACACAGAAGTTATAAGATAAGTAATAAGCTAAATCAAGAAGTATGCAAGCAAGCAAACGAATAAACTAAAAAGTCAATTCAATCCGGAAAAACAACTGGAGACAAAAGACCCAAAGAAAATCTGCAATTAACGCTGAACCTATTCTAATCACACCACCCTAAAGAGTAGATTTATCAAGAAGGCTTAGATTCTTAAGAATGTTGCCGTAGGATTATTACTGAATTGCAAGCTCAGCATAACTAGCCTCGATGTTGGTTAGTATGAGAAAGTTACATAGACAGAAGCAAAAAAAAGATCATAGGATGTTATGTTTTTTGGGGTCAAGAGTGAAAAGCCAGATAAGTGCTCAGACATTAAAGATAAAGACACAACAGAAGCACGCAAGTAAACGAATGAACTAAAAGTCTGAATCCAAATCTAACAGGATCAATTTCCATAAAAAAAAAACAACTGGAGACATACATAAAAAGAATATCTACAGTTAACCCTGATCCTATCCTGCTCACACCATCTTGATAAAGTGTAGATGAGAGAAGAAGGCTTAAATTCTTAAGAATGTTAATAGGATTGTTAATGGATTGCAAGCTCAGCATAACTAGCCTCAGGTTGGTTAGTGAGAGGATGTTACATAAATTATGGTTTTTGGTGTCGAGAGTGAAAAGCTGGGAGTGTGCTCAAAACATTAAAGGACACGACAGAAGCTAGGCCCTAAAGAAGAGCAACAAAAAGGACCTGAAAGTGCGACGTTGCTCGCGTGGCTCCCTTCTATAAGGAGCATCACGGTAAGTAATTCGATGAGTTCTAAACCTCCTGTCTCTGGGACTCCGACTCCTACTCCGGTCCCTACTCGGACTCCTACTCCTGCTCATCGAACTCATCTCCCCCAAACAACACCTGCCACAACATTCAACCACACACCAACATTACCACCCTTCACTTCCATACATCAATTCTTCAAATCATTAAAAACCTTCAAAGCTTCCCCCAATTACCCAGATACAGATCTGATTACGTCACAACAAAGGATCCGATCTGAGTTTCCATACTCCACGAACATCCCATTTCTCGAATTACTATCATCATCATCAACGCCCCCAACAACTTTAAGAAAATTTCCTCAGCCGGTGGGTGAAATTAGAGTTCCACAAAATCTAAAGCTACACAATCTAACAGATCTCCTTCTAACCCTAACAGACAATATGCAACCACAGATTACGAACAAACCCTAAACAGATTCGTAGACAGTTATCACGAATAGCAACTAATTTACGACGGATTACGTGAATAACGAGGCAGAGGAAAACAAATACGAAATCCAATATCGAGGAAAATCTCCATAGAAGACGAGGATGAGAATCACGAACCTGAGATAGAAGACGAATCAGAGATTTTTGCTTTCGCCGAGACTCCGAGAAAGAACGATCCCGGCGAATGGATCGGGAAATCTATTTTATCTCTCTCAGAAGTTTCATATGGGCTGGGCTTTTACATGGGCCGAGATATAGCTATATTCTTCTTTTTAGTGTGTTAAATAATATGCAGTATGAAATTGAGCAAAATATATCTCTGTATTTCCCCTCTTCTTCCAGACATTTTCTAGATTTTTAAAAAAAAACTCATTAACTGATAATGTATAACTATCGGGAACATTTTGAAGAATGGTGATATCATTGGCATCATCTGGTTAGTCACAGAGTTGTCACGAAATGCAGATGATGGTGGCAGCACTGGCCTCATTGGAGTGTAAAATGTGACTATATTGTCCATCTGGTTATGTTGATTAGCCTCAAGTCTCATGGAATCTTGCTGCAGCTCGTGCATCGGTCATTGCTACGAGTAACAAAATTTACATTTTCGTATAAGAACCAAGAATTCACCAATTAAGCTTTGTAGTTACTTCTAACATCAAGTAAAAAAAAAAAAAAAACATGATTTAAATAAGTTATGGTACGTATTAGTAGATTATCGGCATGTAGAATATTATTGGCTGGATTCTTGATTGCTGATACCAAAAATTCTTATGGATATGGCTATAACCTTTCGTCCCTAATGCAAAGTAAATCTAGGAGACTCTAAAGACTTTGCATTAAATTCAAAGATCTTTGGAAATGTGATTGCTCTTTTGAGTTTGAAGTTGAGATATTGCCTTAATGGCTTAATCCACCACTCAAAACCCGTTAAATCAAACTACTTGAAAGGGGGAAGACATCAAGAACAATGTGAGTATACAAAGTTATAAAATAGGTAACATTTTAATTTGCCAAAAAAAAACTGGACCATTTCTCAATTCGTGCATGTCATCTTTGCTTCTCCGTTTCGTCTCAATTTTATCAGATGTCCCCAAAGGAACAATAATGTAGTCGACCCAAACCGTACAAAAAGCTCCGTTGCCGGGACTCGAACCCGGGTCTCTCGGGTGAGAGCCGAGTATCCTGACCAGCTAGACTACAACGGATTAGTGGTAACCATGTCGTGTGAATATTTATGTTTTATAAAACAGTGTTCATTTCACTGTAAGTTGTACCTAATATAAAAATGGATCAATGTAGGTAGGAAACAAAAAACCCTACACACAATCTCTCTTTCTCTGAGAATAAAGTTTGGACATATCAATATCGTGTGGTTTCCACATACAAATATAGTTCATATAGTTTTACAAAAAAAGTGAAAAGTTATATGATGCATGTGTACCTACTTTTATAATAACTAAACTGCATATTGATATTGTAGGTGACTAGGTGTAGGGCGGTTGATGATAAAAGTAATTTACATAGGAGAATCGATTTGGTAGTTTTAGTTTATGTATTAGACTTATGCAAAAACTCGTTTGTTTGTCTATATATATAATTTATTCAGAAACGCATATATTATTACACTTTTACACTGCAAATAATAAACAAAACAAAAAAAAAACTGATTATGAGTTTAACGGTAGTTGTGTCTTTGTAAATTCGGTTGACAATAAACATGATAGGGTCCTTTATGTATTCTGCTGCCTATGCCAACTACTTTGCTGTTGTGGGACCTATCGAAATTAGTATGGTTTGCTGTTGTAAATTTATAAGTTGGAGTTTTTCATGTGACCAATCTTGTTGATGGAACATGCAAGTTTGGTTTCATTCTAAGTAAGAGATTCCCAGTTCGTTAGAGAAACCTCATATTCTGTTCATCGATCTCTTTGTTTCAACGCATTTTCTACAAACAATGTTGCATACTTTATTTACAAATTATTTCCATTTCATGCTTAATCTCGGTTCATATAAATTTGTAAGAGTTTTTTGTACCTTTGGGTGATCCGGTTGCCTTTAAACCGATAAATCTAGCAGTTACTGGTCATCTTCCGGTTGATTTCAGGAAACTAGCCTATTATCTAAACCAATATATATTTGAATTTCTTTAGATCAAGTTTGTTATGTAAACATGAATAACTAAATTGATCTATCCTAGTAAATATAAATATGATATTGTTTTTTTTCTTCTTCTTTTTTTGTCACAAAATATGACATTGTTTTAAATGACAAATAGCATTGAAATGCTTCTAATGAGACTCGATCAGGTTTTGGTGGAACAAATTTATACTTTTGAATCTTGATCTCGGATCTTTACTATTCGGATTGATATATGAGAAGTTGTTTCTTTTCTACATTTGATTTCTCTACATCTATTTGAATTTATAGCCGGACCAATATTTGATACAGAATTGTAGTACACAAAATTAATGAATTTGTTTTACATGGAAATTCATATTTAAAGTAAAAAAAAAAAGAGTCATGATTTGGCAAACAAACAACCCCAATAATCCATATAGATAATGGGATATTAGTGACAGATTTTTTAAAAAAGCGAAATATAAATAGCATATTAATAATAACAACGAATTATGAGCTGGTGAATTTCATATATTTGTCGGGTTTTTTCACGAGATTTTTGTTATCTTGTTGTGTAACACACATTCTAATCAAAGAGATAAATTTGGAAAACTTAAATCGTATGATTAATTAAGATATTTTGGAAAATGGATTCAAAGAAGAAGACGAAATAGACACAGCCAAAACAACAACAAAACAATATACGGCTTGCATGTGCATTTGCTAAAGATTAAATGGGCAGATAATAAATTCAAGAAGCCGTAACGGGTTCGAGTACTGTCACTGTACGAACGAGACACCTTCAAACTCATTATCTCCAATTAGTTTTTTTTTATCTGTCCTTTGATATAAATTTTCATCCACACGAAGCGGTTTTTGTAACTGTTCATTGATCAGGCTCGAGCTCGTGTTGTTGTGGTACAAACAACAAAACCCATCACGGCTTCAACTGTTTTGTCTTCGTCTCTCGCTTCCATTACATCTTTTGTTTTCTTTCCTAACATACATTGAGAAGTTTCTTTCCAATTCATCTTTTGTTTTCTTTCCGAACACACATTGAGAAGTTTCTTTTTTTTTCTTATAACCTATATACCCGACTAGTCCTATCATGATGCTCATGTTATGTGAACATGGTAACTATGTCGGAGTTTTCTAATGAATCTAAAGTATAACCGCGATTCAAATGATCACAAGAATTGAATTTACGCTATTGAATTTTGATCTGTTACCATTAGAATCGATATATAAGTAACTTTGTGTGGCATGCATTATTTAGGATTTTAGCAATATCTTTTGGTACACGGTTTTAAATTCTGGAATGACTTTTGTGTGTGTGTGCGCGCTATAATTGATGCAGAGAATACGAATAACCATGTGAGTGTATTATATAGCCTCTGCATGAAGTAAATTTGTAAATTTAATTCTGGACTAGCTAGGGAGGGGCTACTTCTGCAACTTGTCGCTATTTGAATTATCAAACTCTTTAAAATTTCTTACAGTTGCACACAAAATGGACCACGTACGGTACGATGCAAATTCCTAAACAATGAAACGGTAAACTACTAAGGTCCCGTTCATTTTTTCTTTTTTTCCAAAAAATTGGACTTCCTTTCAATATGTGATACAAGAGACATCAAACGGAAACTCCGGACCGTCGCACCTACAACCCCTATCCTATACCAGCCCTGGATGCCCCCCAATTAAAATTTTCAGATTGAGCATCCAGATCCATATGCTATTTATTTTTCAATCTAGATTTTCTATTTGAATGAAATGTTGTTTGTTTATCAATAAATATGTTTAAAAACCACAGTAGATGAGTTGACCCAACAGCATAAACTTTTTTTATGTGTGTTAATGTAATCGGATGAACAGATTAATGAAATTTAGAGGAAAAAATTATTAATAAATTTTAAGCACAATAAAGAGGTAATCAAAACTGAATAAATACCATTTGCCTAAAGGTTTTTTTTTTTTTTGGAACTAATTAATAATTCTCATAATTTTTTATATAAACTATGAAAATCCAATACTATTATAAATTATAATATGTGTTTCTAAGATATACAGTACCACTTTTATTCATTGTTATTGGTCTTTCAAAGCGAATGAGACTTTTATACTACAACATATTTCAGATGTTGAAGTCATTGTTGACAACATACAATAACAAGAACCGAATTTAGGTAATGAATGGCAGTATTGAATTGCAGTTTTAAGAGCGGGATTGAACAAAAAATCTATTATGTTATCATTTATGTCGTATCACAAACATTAATTATTTAAATTTCGTATGGAAGGTTCATGGTGTAGAATAAACTTTTAGTGCAATTTACAATGTGGTTTGAATAGTAAAAACGTATATTACAGACTAACTGCGGTTCGTAGAAAAAAAAAAAGAAAATATGCGGTTTACAGTAAAATATGAACGGCGACATAATAAAAATTTCGCACTTTTATGGTTTTTCATAATATAATTTTTCATTTTTTGTATGAACCATACTTACTTGACAAATGTATTTATACTATTTAAACCACATTCCAATCAAAGTATTTTATACTGTAAAAATCGATGTCACTAAAAGTAGATTATAAACTCTAGGACTTGAAATTCAAGTAAAGTAAAAAAATTATAAAAATACTAAAAAAAGTGTAGGTAAAAAAATTGACAGAAGTAGAGAGAAGGCATGTGAGGCAGTTGAGACAGTTGGAGAGAGTCTCCGTTAGAATTACTACAAAAATTTCTTGGTTTTAGTTTTGTGGTCCGAAACATCGACCCTTTCCCTCTGCTTCTTTGTTATCTTTTCTATTTTTATTATTTATTAATTTATTGTGACAATTCTATTTCGATTTAATTATAAAGATTCACTGTACACAGTTTTGCGAATCCAAGTGGACAAAAGTTCGTTTATACGTGTTACGTTTAAGAATTATATTATTATTATTACTGGCTAGTGGCTCATTGGGTATAACAACAACTCTCCTTTTATCCTTGTCAAGTTTCAGCTTTCATGTCTTTTTTTTTTCTTTTATAATATTCTTCTAGATTCACGGGTTCAATAACCAACATATCGTGGTACTCTTTTGTACCTTTTTTTTTTCTCCTATTGGAGAAATATGTGGAAAAAGTGTGAATATATTTTCAGAAATAAATCATAATACTCTTGAGAGTTTTTCCTTTGCGAAATAATTAAATAGATCATAATGAAACATTTGGGATGTATATTACAAGCAAAATAACTCAAGTATTTTTGACAATCAGAAGAAATTATGATGAAGAATATTTTTTGTAAAATTTGTTACAAATGAAACAAAATAATTTTTCTTACCTTGTGAAAGCAAAATAAAATAAAAGGCCTTATTTCGGTCTATAAACCTAGCTAATAAATGAATTTGATTTTCATAAAAATACCAAATTAATTTGTATATTTTTTTCTGTTCAAATACCATATACTAATCTCTCAATCGGAATTTCGGATTTAATAACACCAAAACACTAGTCTTAACTGGTTACATATAATTTTTTTTTTAAAAAGTGCTAATGGTTGCTTTAATATATAGATTATCAAGTATATAGTTTTCAAACTTACTATTCAACGACGTGCATGAAGTATCACGTTGAGTGTTTTCGTACATGTGATATGATCTTTGCTTGTTAAAACTTAAAAGTATGTGATATTTGAGTACTCCAATAGCNAAAAAAAAAAAAAAAAAAAAAAAAAAAATCATAAAAGTTCTATGCTCGATGTAAGAAAACTGAGACAAGTAAATGGGAGAATGTGTAAAAATAACCATAAAGTGGAGACAATAAAAGATAAAATACGAAAATTAAGAGAACTATACAAACAATTTCGAATAAAAACCCTAATTAATCAATCTCGAAGGATGAGATAGATTATAATCCTAAAATAATTACTAACAAAATCAGCAAGCGTGCATGAACCAAAAAGAAATCATTAGTTCCCTTTACATTCAAATATTATCTTAACCATTTTACAAAAAAAATATAAAATAAAAAAAAAAATTCCCAACCACAAAAAAAGTGAAAAAGAAGATTAAAATCAAAACCGTCCGTTTAACAAATCCCACACAGAGTCGTCTTGATTCGGACCCCACTTCGTTACATGCTTTAAAAATACCTTTCACATATCTCAAAACTAATTTAAATAATAAACCATTCTGAGGTCAGAATGTAAACTTGTTCGTTAGGGTGGATTTTCAATTTTCACTTATGCTTGTTAATCAAAATTAAGCCACAATTTAAACTAATTAAACAGCATGAAAGATTTGTACGATTATAAGCAAAAAGATAAAAAAATCATCAAAAACTAAAATAAAAATAATTTTAGAAAGTAAAATGTTACAAAACAAAATTATAGATAAGAATATATATCAAAATATTACTTTTGAGTTGATTAATTATCTTAATATCACATTTGAAATTGTACATACTAATAATTTTCTTAGTCTCTAAAACACATATTTGATCGAATTGTATTCAAAATTAGCTATTCACAAATTTAAAGTGATTTTAAGATTGGTCGGGAGTTAAAAAATTCGAATCATCATCCTTTTAATACTACTATCATATTTTTGTTAATTTTGAGGATATCTAACTTAAAATTAATTGACAATTAGTGAATAGATTCAAATCACTCAACTACTTTCATACATTAATTACGTTCCATCTCATCTTTCCAACACGGGATATTTCTTCACATTCTCATCAATATTCAATTACAACAAACAAATCCACAAATTAAATCCCTACATTCTTTGGTAAAGGACGGACCAAATTATTTAAATAAACATATCTGTCTTCATAAGAAAATTAGATTATTTTAAAAAACAAAACCAGATGACCCAAGTGGTCATCGCTTTCGAGTTTCTACATATTGTCAATTCTGCAAAACAAAATTAAATATTTGTAGCACAAAATTTGTTACCCGTAGCATACACGCAAATTCATATTCAGACAACAAACACATCATAATCCCTCAACGCCTCGATATCATCATTCTCTCTCCCTTTCTTTTATGTACATAAATATTGCATGTTGTATAAATAAATCCATGTATAAAAATCCGTATATTCATTCAAAATTCTTTTTCTTTTTCTTTTTTCTTGTGACAAAAAAAAAAAAAAAATCACTTGTAGTTCTCAATAAATAGACCCAACCATAAACCCATGAGCCCTTCTCCTTCACTCTAGTCACACTCATCATCCTTCATTCTTCAAAAAAACCATAACAAAAACTAAAGATCTTTGAAACAAAGATCACATTTCATCAAAGATCAGACCTAATGGCGATGAAAAAGTCGAGCAAGTTAACACAAAAGGCGATGATAAAGCAAATCTTGAAGAGATGTTCAAGCTTAGGAAAGAAACAGAGCAATGTATGCATCGAAGACGAAACAGGCTATCTTCTTGATGTCCCTAAAGGTCACTTCGTTGTCTACGTTGGTGAGAATCGGGTTAGGTACGTTGTACCCATTTCGTTTCTGACCCGACCCGAGTTTCAGGTTCTATTACAACAAGCAGAAGAAGAGTTTGGTTTTGATCATGACATGGGTCTCACTATTCCTTGTGAAGAAGTTGTTTTCAGATCTCTCACTTCCATGCTCCGATGATCATGATAATGAACATATATATATATATATTATTAGGGTTTTTTTTTTTCTTGATAATTTGGTTAGGGAGAAACAGAGTAAATACTCTCTGTTTTTAGCTTTTAAATATTATTATGGGTTTAGTATTTGTATTAGAGTGAGACTAAACCTTAGAGAATGATTTTTACTATTTTTGGTTTATTTTCTAGATTTTGTAGAATTGATGGTGATGAAGATTCACTTTTCTCATGGTGGTGTATGGTTGTTGAATGTGTACCCTGTGAGAGATAGATTTTTCATATTTGATGAATGAGACTTTTTAATATCATCAGCTAATTAAAAGCTTTAGTTTTTATTTATGTTATTTTTGCATAATTAGATTTTTCTTTGGTAAATGTTAATTTATTATATGAATTTTTTAGTAACCTGGACCAAGTCAAATTCTCTGCCATGTTATTTAAAAACTTTTGAAAAAAAAGAATTTAAGGGCGAAGATGGTAAAAAGCTGCTATTTTTTTAGATTTGTGAATAATAAATATGTTAAAAAGAATTAAACAAGACAAATTAATTAAAAGATCTTAATGTTGAGATGTTCCAGACAGTACTGTCCTCCTTGAAACAGAGCAATAAGACATTGTCGTTACTTTTTAGGGTTTTGTCCCTCTGTCCAAATTTATTAAGAAATTTTAATATTTTTACATCTTTTTATTTATTTGTAAAAACCTCCCGAGATTTTCTCCTTTTTTTTTTCTTTTAAAGCAACGATGGTGTCTTTTTCTAAATCGGCAGTTTTATTTTAGCCGTTAAAACTGTTTTTTTCTTTTTTTTGAAAATAAAACTGTTGAAATATAACTAAAGAATAAATATATATATTTTTTGTTCTCAATGGAATGTTAGTTGCAAAATTGTCACAGTATATATATATATAGAGCTCTATTTTGTTAAAATAGCAAGTAACTATAAAGTAAAAAAAAAATCCCTGTATTATTGCATGATACTATTGAACAGATTTGGAATCATCAAATCTAAAACGCAGACCTAATTGTATTATGTTAAACTTAGCAAGAATTACCCTTGTAAGACTATAAGTTAGGTTTGATAAAAGTCATAAGAGCTATAATAATTTTTTCAGTCATATAGTTTACAATTCAGGAATTATTAATTTTTTAATTATTACTACTAAATTTGACGGACTTGAAATATTATTAACTCCTTAGATGTTGATGTTCAACTGCTTAAATTAAATTTCCCATTCTTACTACAATATAGCATTAAAGTTTGGTTTACTTTATAAATCTACACATACATTTTTCTACAAATGCATACTAATGAAGCGTGAGTAAATAAAATTTTTCTAAAACAATAGAGTTGCTTGACAATAAAATTAGCTTTTTCAAAACATAAAAATAGTATTATTTTGTAAAAAATTTGGTTTTTGAAAATAGAAATTTTTTTTTTTTTTTTTGGTTTGTAGATGTCAAAATCAACGTCAGAGAGAGATAAGCACATGCGGATGGGACCCATTAGTTGAAGAATCTCGTATTGTTGAATCCAGGGGTAATAATCGTCTACGTTACAGAGTGGTGGGATGGTGGACCCACTTCAATTATTTGGACGGCTAAGATAAACTTGACTGATCATGGGCTTCGAGATCACGATAAGATTCACCGTATCGCTTATAATGCACTCCTAGATTATGATTTGACGTAAATGCCCCTTTTACTTACCGTACGGTACTTTGTTGACGGATGAAGTTTCTTTCGGTTGAAGTAAAATGTAATTAGGGAATACTATTTAAATAAGAAATGGAAATTAATTGGCCATGGAGATTGAAACTAATCCAACCACTTATTAAATGTTATTAATGATAATTAGCAAAACGTGAGAAAAAGAAAATTAGTTGACAACAACGAAATTATTCTAATTAAAATTTCAGGTGAATGATATTAAATTTTGACTAGACTTGATTTCCCAAAATATTAATAAATAAATTAGTGAGAAAATTTCAAATATTTTATTTGGAATTCTGATGATTTCAAGCTCCAACTACACATGGACATGTCATTGATGGTGCTTGTTTTACGAAGCTCTTAGAATTGTGTTAGTATGTTTCTTTTTAATATTCTGAAAAACCTTATATTATACTAGTTTAAAAATGATTTGTAAACCAATTAAAAGTCTTCCTAAATTTGTAAAAAATCAAAACTGTAGTATATTATATTTTAATATTCTTATAGTGTTTTTAGAAAACAAATAATAAATGTGATCATTTCAATGTTTTGGATAAGTATTTGGTTTTTATTTTCAAATTCGATAATTTTTAGATATAAGTTATAACCATCATATTGAAAGTTATGCTCTCCTAATTTTGTTCAAGATAAAACTGTGATCATATAATTTTGATGCTCTTTTTTATTTATTTTGTTTTGCAATAACATTCCTAAGCTATGTATAGAATATAGATAGTAACCAACCCATTACGATCTTTCTACTAAAATGTAAGAGATGAGTTGGGGAAAAAAAGTGGAGGTAGAAACCAGTACCAAATTTACGTAAATTAGAATATAAATTAATCGAGATCAATACATGTGATTATCAATTAGGTAAGATATTTGTGAAAACGAATAGTGTTCAGGTCAACCATACTTCTAGATATCCTCCTTTTCTATTGTATCTATGTTAGTATGTTACACAAACTAAATTCCAAATTTTCGGAAAGACATGTTTTTATATATAATAATTAGATAAATTAGTTGCATGAGAATGGGTCGGTAAAGATATCACAATCCCACCAAGTCCGAAAGTGCTACATATCCACTAATTAGCATATCATTCACAGATTTAGAAAGAAAAATAAATAAAAAGAGAACACGACGAGACCAAATTTAACACTTCTTTTGCATCATTACGATTATGACGAATCATTATTTCGTATTCGTATTATTCTTTCTATATAGGCTTGTCTTGATGCGATACGAACTATTTATAATTATATATGAACAAAATAAATTGTTTTTTTTGGTAAGAACAAAATAAATTGTTAGTAGACAGTTTTGTTAACGTTAGAAAACAAATTCACCAAAAAGTAGAATTTATCCATTAATAAGTGCTTCTTTTTTTCTTTACAAAATTTATTGATTCCTTAAGCTATTTACATAACTGTATTTAAGTCCTAATCAGCAGGATTAGTGTCGTGCATGATGATTAATGCATCGGTAATGGGCCTTTAAGAGTCGACATCAATCTGTGTAAAGAAAAAAGAGGAAACGGAGCCGAACTGATTAGTTTTTTTAGGTGGCTCGTAATGATTGGTTAAGTTTGAGTCGGTGGACTTGGGCCCTAACATTCTAGATTTCTAGACTTCGAAATCTTACCGCATACAAAAACATGCACCTAAATCATTATGTTTTTAGGTTTCTATTTTACATTTTACTTAAAAACCTTTCGTTACAAAAGTATTGAAAACAAAAATCTAGTCTATGATTCAGGATTTGTACCCTAACGGTTTATGTTAATATCATCATCGTATTTTCAATGGGTTAAGGTTTAGTGTAATACATATTAATTTGCACATATATATACATGCAAAATGTCAAACTATGTGTGTCGTGTGATTAGTTTACACATAATCCAGTTTTTACGAAATACAAATTCGAATCTACGAATTTGCATTTTCAAAACCATCTATAAAAATAAATATTTCTCTGGCTAGATATAAACCAATTTTCCAATCAATTTTCACCTCAAATACCACCAATGATATATCTTTAGCAAATATGTAGATAATATTAAAGTTCGTGGGCATCCAACTTAAAACCAATTGATAATAAGTGGAGAGGTCCAATCCCTTTATATATTACTAGTGATCTCTTCTAACTTCCGATGTGGGACTTAATCCATAATACGACCCCTCGAGATGATGGCTCTCTGGCCATCAATCTCGGTATGTTTGGGCACGGATCGATGAACCAATTTAGGTCAGATCGATAACGGATCGGGTTAGATACTGTGGATCGATTACGCCCGTTTGGGCTTTGTGGGCTCTGATACCATGTTAAATTTCACGGGCATCCAACTTAAAACCAATTGGTAATAAGTGGAGAGACACAATATCTTTATATATTACTAGTGATCTCTTCTAACTTCCGATGTGAGATTTAATCCTAATAGATAATAGTTTCAACCAAACTTTTGTGTTGATGACATGAGCAAAAACATATTCCATAATCTAACGACTCACAAAATCAAAATTGACAGCCATTTTTTCATGTGCCAACAAATGTCATCACTTAGCTCAAAACTCCTCTCTTTTTCAAATGGGATTTTTGTGACCTCAAAAAAAAGTCGGCAAAGGTATAATCAAAACGAAAGGAAGGACATATTCTTGTGCGAATGTTTATTTTGTCAAATTTCGAACTGCTTTCAGAAAGATAATTTACATAGAAATATGAAGAAAAATTTGGAGAATATCATTTCATACAAAAATACTATTAAATAAGGTAAAGTCAAAGTCTCCCATTGGGCCTCTTCTAGCTGTCCTTTGGAAAAGAGTCTCACCTTCTCCTTAGTCTCATCTCTTTATGATTCTAAATAATTGCATGTATCAATAGAATGTCATTCTTGTTAGTGATCTCCTTACTGGCTACAACTATCTTTAACCGACAACGTTCTTTTAACCATTTGGAAAAATCCTTATCTATATAGATTTATCACATAATTTCAATTTTTGGCCAAAATTCATCCTATAGCTAAAATTAAGTTTATAGTTCAAATTCGCAGTCTTTATTCTTTTTATATAATCGATAGGAGTTTTAAATCTTTGGTCCATAGTCTCTGTAAGAAAAGTTGATCGAATCCATAGCACAAAGAAATCAATGCTTTGTACTACTACCACTAGATCACCAATATTTTTTTGTCTTTCTTTACAAAAATAATATTCACTATTAATAATTAATATAATCGTTTCCTATGCCTTAAGCCAAATTAATAGAAATATAAAAAATACTACATTAAGATCTTATAAAACATTATTATATATATATAAAAAAAATAGGAAACGGTATGCTATGTTTAATAACATACTTAGTTAACATTTTTATTAAGTAAATATCACAAGACTATTTATATAAAAGGCCTAACAGATATTGTTATCACAAGAAAAGAAAAAAAAAAGTAACAAACTCTATACTTTGTAAACATGGAAAAGGGATTAAAATTTCAATTTTGATAAGATTGGACTTGATACTAAAGTATTAACCCTAGATTCAAGCTGAATACTGTTCTATAGAATAATATACGTAAGCAGAACTAGATCTTTTAATTTATATATCCATATATGTGAAATTTATGTGGAGGGGGGAGATATGAAGTACAAAACATGTAGTAGATGTCCTATATTTGTGGATGCACAATAGAAAAAGGATCATGTCAAAGGTATTTTGAGTTTTCCCTTTTTGAGATACTAGATTCTTTTTCATTGAGGTCTACACCTACAAGGTCTACACCTACAATATATTTTCTCTACGTTAACTCTCTTCAAACTATTATTTCACCACCATTAATTAGCTCTATCCATGTATCCAAAAATTCTAACTTTAAATGGCCTACCATATATGTATACCTTTTGTATGTACAATGGATACTCTAGTTGTGCTTTGTACCAATGCATGTAGTATTGATTGGTTTATCACACGATCTATATACAATACATAAACTTTCACAGGTTCATTATTTAAATCTTTTCTTATAAACTAGTGGGGAAACAGAGCTAGATGAACCAGACCAGAATCCAAAACTTATCTAATTAGCAAATTTCAAGGCTGTCTGAACATTCTCAAACTAGATTACGGCTAACATTTACGTACCATAGATTGTACTTTTGATGAAGACAGAACAAAAGCTTTGATAAGAGTTTTGAAACAAGACCAAAGTGCCTTATTCTTCACATGACCTGGTCGGACTCTTCTTTTTTCCAATCACTACAGTCCAATTTCTTACTACCTTTTTCCGAAGTTAAAACAAGTTACGTAAATTATTGCAACAAAAAAGTGAATAATTGAAAAAGTTTACAGATTTAGAGTCTAATATAGTTTAAATCTGATTCAATAATTCAGCAAAACAATAGCTTTAAGTTATAAACTATAAAGGCAATAAAACTAACTATTTAGTGTTTAAGATTTTAACAAAACTTGTAATTTATAAATTACTCTCGATTTCTACTTCTTTTTTTAATTAACACAATATATGTTTTTTATAACACTATACTAAAGACTTCGATGTCTTAATGTTTTTTTTTTATCAACCACACATTACTAGCGGATTGGACCACAACTGGCCGGCCCAATAGCCAAATCCTGCATACTGCAGGGAGCGAGACTCGATCCCGGGTGCACTGGTGTTGTCTGNTTTAATTTTTTTTGAGTTTTTTTTTTTTTTTTTTTTTTTTTTTTTTTTACACAAACTGATTATGATCTAATAGTTAAAAAGAAAAGTTTTAAATTTTAAGAAACTGATTATGATCTAATAGTTAAAAAGAAAAGTTTTAAATTTTAAGTATAAATTATTTATAGTTGATAAGAATTTGTAGTTTAGCGGTTTGTATTAATATTGTCATTTGTAGTATAGTAGTTTACTGAACCGTTTTAAGTTTTTTTCTTAAAATTGTTATTGCCAAAAAAAAAAAGAAAAAGAAAAAATTGGTAATAGTTTGCTTTTAGTGTTGATAGGTAATTATGGATGATAAATGAGTGTTTAAACTGCCTCTAAAAAGATTAAAGATTCATAATGTTCATTAACAATGCTCTTGAATTTACACACTGATTATTATTAGTAAAGAATCAGGATTGAAAATTTCTCCAAGAATAATAATTCCTACAAAATAATTGAAATTTCAGAATTTACACCCCAAAAACAAATTTAATTCATTTTTTTTTTCTCCTTGTGCTCTACATTCATGAACTCGGATTCGAACCCGGGATGACTCGGTAGATTGACTCACCAACTTTCACGGCCATCTCCACCACCGAGTCTTAAACTCAACTCAGTAAACTCGCCGCCTTAGATCATACAAAAAAAAATGGCTTCGATACAATTTTTTAAAGCTCCCATAGCGAGTTAACTCGTCCCCTGGCTCTGTTTTTATTATCTATTTACTATAGTGATCCCTAAGAAATCACCAAATTGCTTTTTCAGAAACACCATGAAGCAACGGTCGAGATTCAATCCAGAGATCAAGCTTACTTCTGATGATCTCCACGTGGCAATTCTTCTGGAAATCCTCAGGACAAGTAAACCGTCTCGACCGAGTCGAATCAGACCGGGAAATAAACCGAATCGATTCCTCGAAAACCGACTCTTCACATGGGAAAACCAACGGACCTTGGTTAACGAAACCGAACTCTTCCTCAGCTTGAACCAAAAGATTCCTTAAAACGGGATGGTTCAGATACGTCGCGCGCACCACAAATCTCCTGCACCCGCTCCCTACGTAGACCGCCACGTGTCCTGAAGGTACATCCGACGGCACAGAACGGTTGAAAGAAGACATCTTCGCTTGGTCTCGCCACCGTCGGAGAATCTGCCGGAGTCTCACAATGTGACGGATCTTACTGCATTTTCCGGTACCTCCGGCCATTTTTTCCGGTGAGTGATCTCTGAGTTTTAGTGAGAGAAAGTGTGGGAGTTAATAGAGAGAGAAAATGTCAGAGGGATTTTGAGAGTTTGGGAGGGACGAGGATTATATAGTAAAAGGTGTAACAAAATGCCCCTGAAGTTTGAGATATTTACGTAGTCCTTATTTTGGCTCTATTCCTTTTCCCTTGATGAAATAAGATTAGTGTGATTGGGTAGATTGATTGATTTATTAAGATAATTAAGAAGAGAGATTAGATACGAATCATATGATTTTTAAGTTAAATGTTTTTTTCTTCTTCATTCATTGGATTTTGGATGGTGCACGAAGCATTGATATAACATATGATGGATTGGACATGTGAATATTTATTAATTAGTGGTTGATATTGGTTCAAATTATAATTTCATGGGTGTTAATAATTATGCTAACGAATCTATGGATAAAATTTGGGATGAATATAATTAGATTAAGTTAATTTGAATAAAGAAGTGTCACTTTTAATAAACCAAAAAAAAAGGGAGAAAATGGTAGGGAAATAAGAGCATGTGCAAGTGTTGGATAAGACGACCAGTCTTTGGAAATTGTTCAAAAAAAATCACATTGGGATTTGATTTAAGGACATGGTTTTGGTTTTAGAGTCAGTTTGTTTCTTGATTTTGATGTTGGTGTTTGGTTATAATCAAAGTGTTCATACATCAAAAGCAAATAAACCTGATGAGATTCTATGTATATGTGTCAGGTGCACATAACTTTATGATTAGGTGGACGCACGATTAGGCTAATTGGTAATCTTGACTGTTTATATGAGTTCTTGATATCGAAATTTCACCAAAATATCATAATCACAATAGTATAATGATAATATGATCTGAAATTTCGGATCATTTTGGATTGTTTTATGAACCTAGCTAATTCATGATTGTCTTGATATAGATCAAGTGAACTATTTTCTTATTAATAATTACATATTTTATAAACCTATAAAATTATTATCCAAGAGAGATGTACTTAAGATCGAAACCATAAATATCCAAACCAGAAGATGAATGATCATAGATCATATATATGTACCACATGAAACCATAATGAAGTCATACACACATGAAAAATATTTTAAAGGAAATGTAGCAATTGATAAATTTGTCAACAAAAAAGTTTATTTTTCTTTGGAATGGAATACATCTAACTTTGCTGAGAAATAAATTTAACATGTATAGGAGAAATATTACGTTTTTATTCAGATTCATTAGAAACTTAGAATTAGGCACATACAAAACCTGTCCAAATTTATAGTTGCTTTAAGTTAGATTAATTACAGTTCTGTAGTTTCAAGGAATTATTATACATTTTAAATATTTTCAAAATTCACATAGATTTTACTCAGTTTTGGCCATGTCAGGATTCTAATTTCTAATATTATCAATTGGTCGCGTTAAAAAGTATACCTAATTAAAATTGGTATTTCAGTAATTTTAATTATTATTATTTAAACATGTTACGATTTAATATCATTAATAAAAACATTAAACTTTTATTCGTACTTATAAATTATTATTTTTATAATAAATTATTCCTAATAAACATTTGAAGAACGGAGAAAACAAATATAATTTCTGCTTAATGTTTCAATTAATGATAATTTTGTGGTTTCAAATTCTGCTTCAATTTAAAATAATTTCTGGTAAAAAAAGGTTGTTATATATGTAAACTTTCAAAAAATAATATGAAATTATATCAAAGCACTTCCAAACCACTAACTATCAGCCAGTTTGGTACGAGCCATGTACAAATGGGGCATAATGAACACACCTTTTGTTGATGCATTGCATAATGAACACTTTGACCATTTTATCCACCACATAATTTCTTCTTTTTTTCTTCTTTTCGTTGTGGAAAATCACTCTAATTAAGTTTTTCATTTTGAAACCACCTATGATAGAAATACACAACACATGAAAAAGCTATCATAAATTTTAAGTATTCCAATCACAACTTTAAATATAGATAGACCAGGATCTACTGCAAATAGCACATATTTTACCATAATTCTTTTTATGCAATGTATTTTCCCACAATCTAACAATCACAAAAAATAGTTCTTTTGGGATTAAGTAAATAGGCCTGGTTGCAACTCGATTGTCAAAGTATGTAGTGATTCCAAGGAGGTATTTCATGGATTTTGTGGATTTGGTGGAAATCACGAAATAAGAAAGTATATTAACGAGTGGAGATGGAATCGATAGAATTCTTAAAATTAGCAGGAAGTAAATGTTGGGTTTGGAAGAAAGTCCAAGTGATAACTTAGTCCATTCCAAATAAGATCTTGGTCCCTAGCCCAGTCGGACAGTTTTGTAAAATAGACTGCTTGTGAAAATATTCAGAGTTAACCTTGGGTTTGGGTTAAATTTGTTATAATTGTAACCATGTATAACTACTTGATGGATGCGGTATTCGACAAAGTATATTTCCTCTTCATTTCGAATCTGAGATTTTTATTTGGGCGATGCAAAGAGAGAAATACTGTGTTTATGCTTTTTCACTGATTGCTTAGATTTAGTGAAGATCATCTAAGATCCAAATAATTATCTAGATTCGACATTATGCTACTCGTCTATGGGGAGATGCGTAGACGTTTTCCAGAATTCACCCTATCTTTTATGAACGTGAGAAAAATATACAAGCAAACTGTTTAGTTCGCTTGACGGGTCTTAAAACTTCTGAATTCAGTTTTGTAAATTTATTTCCTCTTTTTCGGTCAACAATATAGTCGTAGATGGTTTTATTTAATTTCAAAAGTGTGGTTGATAAGAAAAATAATAATTCAGTAATGAGAGTAAAGTTGTTATTAAACCGAACAAAAATCATTTGAACAATTGTTTAATACATCCTAAATTTTAGTTAACTTTTTATTTGTGAAATACACCGATAATAGATTATTCATGATTTGATTTAGATTTGAGATTAAATATGAGTCATATGACAAATAAAGCTACAAGAATAAAGATAAAAATTTTGTTGCTTAATTAGCTTAGAAATCAGGGTTACGTGCAGGGCCGGTCCAACCATATTTGGTGACCGAATCGAAACCAAATCGTATGTTCCTTTATGTTAAATTTCAACTCATATGTAATATAGTCTATATATAAAGAAGTTATCAACTACACAAAGTTTTTTCGAAATAGAATTATGATTCTATTTAGAGATTTTGGCTCTAAAAGAATTTTGAATAAACAATAAATTTAATTCCTAAAAAAAATTGGATTGGGAATCCTAAACAATTTCTTATCATGTCTACCATCAACTTCGGCCCTGAATACGCGTATACGAAATAATGAGATACGTATGAGATGAGTTGTACATAGTAACGGTGTAACACAACTACCTTTCAAACCAATACACACTGTATTGATTTAGGATATTAAAAAAACTGAGATTAGAATAATAATTAGATAGTTACATATGCTTTAAGATAGATCGCGGTTTCGTACTCGTACAAACAAGGCCATTAGCCAAAGCGGCCGCTCGAGGCCTGAGGGTCAAAACTTTATGATATATATAAAAATACAATTTCATAAATATTAAATTAATTTCGGCGCACGGAAGTGGGAGAATTTATGTATAAGAATAACAATAAAATAAAACCCACCACATGGGTAGCTGGGAAAAGGTCAATAAAATGTATATTAAAAACATTGTTTAAAAATTGTATACTAAATTTAATGTTATAAACTGTATAAAGCTATATAAAGGTTCTCTCACCAGACACAGTTAAGCTTAACTGAAGATGCTTTTTTTGTTAACAAAGAAAATTAATTCTAATCTTTCATAAACAAGTATTTTGTGAATACAAAAATGGAAAATAATGTTATACGGCGTAACCACATTAATCTTCTTTTTTTTTGTAGTTTATAAATGTGTCCATGCCCCCATGTGCTCGAATGTCCCCATCTCCAATTATTTATATCTAGATACTTACCAATTACCAATAAACAGCCAAAATATATTTCATTTTTTGTACCAAACTAAAATTGAAAATTTACTTGAAGATCGATGTCTACTTTTTATCCATATGTCATACATTTTCATGTGCTAAAATGCTTAAATCATTATGCATAATAATTGTCAGTCTAATCCAATGCACTCATCTCATCTTTATCCTTATATTACAGATTATGTCTAATAAATCTGAGCGACAGTTCGCCCTAACTTGAATTGCTCTCAGGCACTACACCCGAGGTAACTTAGCCGCCGCGTCTGGAGGACTCACTCTCGCCGGAGCTTCTCGTTGACAATATGACCGCCACACCCAGCTTGGTCGCCCACCCATCTCTGTTGTCAACGCAAACCTCCGGCCTCCAGCACCGTCTCCCGGCTAAGCCTCTCCCCACCTTGCCACCCATCACGTCGTTCACTTCCTGCCGCACCTTCGGCAACGACAGCAATCTCAAGGCCTCACCGAGCGTATCTCGACTCCTCGGGCTCCTCTATGGAGAAGCTGCCCCAACACCACCGGAACCTCCGGATCCTCCAGATCCACCGCCGCGGAGAAGCTTCAAGCTTCAACCATCCTACAAGTATCAGATTCGACTTCCCTCCACCACCCTCGCACAAGTTTCGTCGCTCATCTCACCGTCACTCTTCTCAATGTCAAATCTACTAAGGTGCAACCGGAATTATCAGCCTCCACTGAGCGATGCCATCAATGGTCCCTTAGACTTGCCCATAGTGGTACTGTCTTTTCAAACCTCCTCCTACCGGGGCCAGGAGAGATCGTTTCCCCCATCCTCTTCCGTAGAAGAGAGAAGAAGTCCCTCAAATCTCCTCCTATTGAGAGGTAATATCACTTTCCTCTCATCCAAAAAGATACTCTTCGTCTCCGACTCGCAACAACGGCTCCACCTGATCAAGCAAGGATCTTTCCATTCAGAAATCTATGGAATCCTCCAAGACATTTCTGTACTATCCCTAGATTTCTCGAAAATCTTTTTCAATTTTGTGCCAAGATCAGCTAACACTGAAGCTGACTCTTTAGCAAAATTGGCCCTGCTTTCTGTAACCGGTTCTGAACCGGAATTGCTATTGTAACCCTTTGAACTCTAATGAAATCCACCGGTTTACCAAAAAAAAAAAAAAAAAGTCTAATAAATCTAAAACTCCCGACGTTATCTTCATTTTAAACTATTCTTAGCGGTTTATAGTTTAGTTTTGTAGCATTCAACTATACTATAAAGTTTTAGAACATTGAAAAATAAAATAAATCTTTTGTATACGAAAATTTTAACTGGAACAAAAATGATAAGCAAGACTAAATAAACGATAAACAGAAGCCCTCACCCTAAAATCTGCTTTAATTGCAGCAACTGAGAGTCTGAGACTGGCATATGAGACATTAATCTCTTCTCAAATTTCCTCACATTAGTCGCACTTCTTAACTCGTCAAGAACGACTAATGAGTTGAAAACTCTCCTTCACGATATCCGTTGGATTAGCCGAGAATTCTCTTCAGTTATGTTTATTTATGTACCACGCGAATTAAACATGTTGGCAGACTCCCTTGCAAAACAGGACTTTAATTTGTAACTCTTGCTTCCTCTGTTTGAGGTTTTTAATTATAAAATTACCAATTTAATAAAAAAAGACTAAAATAATAATAAAAAAGAAGTAATATGTAGTACGAGAATACATGCAATATAAAATCCAATGTATGAAATTTATTTCTTTTTTTTGTGTGTGTGTGTGAAATATAAAATTTATTTCACCTATTTATTCGTATAGAAAAGAAATAAGGATAATATAAAATTGTTGATCAATAATCCAATATCCACACCTCAAGTTCCTATCACTCCTACATATCACATTTTGCGCATGTGGCATGATATATAAAAACCTTATGATATATTGATATATTCACTTATCATATTCAAATATATAGTCGAATATTAATCAATGAAATGATTGATATATTGAATAAATAAACGTCTACATATATTCAACATTTAACGGTGGGTCCAAGTGCATGTTGTGGATGCATCCCCCCCATGCGACGTTACGTTCTCACCCCCACTTGTTAGGTTTTAAGGATCTTCTCTCATTTAATTTTTATCAATTCCTAAGCAAAATCTCTTCATTAATGCTTCTGCAGGTTTTTATTATTATCATTGAATCGGACTCAATTATAATTCCAAATGTATAATTACAAGAGACTCGATTCGATCGTATGCTTTGAATCGGCATTGTATTGGCTCTTTCTGCCCCCTCCATGCGCCAAATTGCATTAATCTGCACGCACAATTTGTGGAGATGATTATATTATTATATGGGAATTCAAACAATAAATTAAATCACTTAATTTTGTTTTCACTAGGACACAAATCTCTTACCATATAATATATTTTGTAATGTCATTTGTTGAAGCTACAATATCGACATAAATCTTTAATTAGACAAAATTAGAAGAAATAAACTGATTTCATCGAAATGCAATTCTTTGTATACATGAATATGCATGATTTTTTTTTCTCCTTATCTCTTTTAATTTATCTTATGAGATTTTTGAGGCTTTTTGATTCAAATTTTAAGATTTGTCTTTTTGTCGACAAATATACAATATGGATTAAGTTGGATTCAAATCCAAGCGCTGACACATTGACGATATTTTTTACAAATCGTTAGACTACAAATTGTGGTATGCAAATTTTAGTGTTACTAGACAGTTTCTAACGTTTTGACTTTTGAATTTTGTCGATTTTTTTGTGATCAATTGCATTTTAATTTGACTAATAATTAAATATATATTTTCAAATAAAAACTAAATATTAAATAGGAGTAATGTTTTGTATGGAATAGGATAATTCGAAATTTTCGAGCATTCAACCACACCGTTTTATACTCCTTATATATAAAAATAAATGATATTTAAGGAAGTGACACAACAATTAAAATTTCACTAAATCAAATTGTGGTATTTAAATAGTGGGATCAAAAATTTTAAATATTTAATTTTGTAAAAAAAAATTGTCCAATACATCAAATAAAAAATCATAAAGATCATCTAAAATTACACAGAATGAGTATTTCAGAAGGGAGAAATAATGTTTGATAAAAGAAAAATTGTTGTTGTAATAGTTTTAGTTAACAACTTAACATACAGTAATTAATGTCGGAAATGATTACCAGTTTAGGTGTATTTAGCGATGACATGTCAATATCAGAAGTTGACGTGGCCTACTTCTCAGAGTAGGACCCACAATTTTCGTGCCAGCTAATCAAGTAAGAGTGGTCAAGCAATTCATGATTTCTGTTGACCAGCTTATGACCCTCTACATTATTCCGAAGGTTTGATAAGATGGAGAAAGCGACGGCGCTCCGTTATACTTTGCGAAACGTTTAAGGACCCACGGAACTAGGGCTCGGCAAAATTCCCGAACCAAACCGTACCGAACCGAACCAAACCGAATAATATGGTTTAGTTCGGGTTCGGGTAATCTAAAATAATCCAAATGGATACATTATAAATCTTATTTGGTGTTTGGTTCGGTTTGGTTTTTAACCGAATACCAAATTATCCATTTGGTTAACCGCGATTAAAACACTTAGGATCATTCGTGTATATATATCATTTTTTTTTTTGTTAATATATACATATATATCTTTATAATAGGATTATATTTGTTGTTCATATAAAATACATTTAACTCGGATAAAGTCTTTAACTGAAAGTGTAATTAATATTCCCCCTACTTCAAGAATGCAACCATTGTGCTTTTAGAAAAAAAAAAAATTTCTTATCAATTTTTTGAATATCTCATTAATTAAACTTGTTTTTTTTTTTTAATTTAAAAATTCAATATCATGTCAAACAGTTCATATTTAACCGTTTATATGTTTTTGATTTTGGTTACGAGGTTGGATGTTGTGTTTTTTAAATGAAAAATAACTAATATTTTGCAAAAAAATGTTAACGCAAAATTAATTGGGTAATTGCTTCCAAAACCGAAACCAAAATGAACCAAACCGAACCGAACCGATTTAGTAATAAAACCCAAATGGTATCTATTTTCATAAAACCGAAAAACCCGAAAACCAAATAAACCGAACCGAAACCGTACCGATTGACCGAACGCCCACCCCTACACGGAGCATTCCGTTATTTTTTTAAAAAAATTCTTACAACATAACATTTAAATCGATCAATAGATCACACCGCGGTTTGTACCACAACAATTACCCAATATCAAAAATCTTACATAATATGAAAACTTAGACTCGATCTCGAGTGTATTAGTGTTGCATGCCTTCAGTAGATTTACCACCTGCCATTAGGTCAAGACTCAAGACCAATTGTGCTTCCGTTATTTTCCTTTTGTTAATTCTTTTTTGTAATTTTTTTATTTTATATTTGTATAATCTAAATACTTTAGTTTAGTTTAATAGGCAATATTTTAGCCACAAGCAGAAGGGATGAACCTGATTCAAAAGTTTTGGTTTCCACAATGTTTCTTAAAATTAAGTAAATCTAGCTTTCACGTATATATAGCTTTTTCTCTTAGTGAAATTTGTCATTCTCCACTCACATTTCCTCTTAAAAGAAATCATATGACGCGTAAAACATAAAAACATAAGTTTGGTTAATAGCTTGCAAATTGTACTTTTATAAAAAGCCTATTTGGAATCTTTAAGTTTTTATTTATTTGCATCATACATTTAACTTTTTTTTAATTAAACTAAGTTTAGTTAGTACTACGTACTACTTTACTTACATTAAGTGTGAAGAAGAGTGAAGACATAAAAATGCACATGCAATGTATAGTTTAATAAAGGCATTAAGACATGATAATCAGGATTATGCCTTGGATTTATTTAGGCAAACGTCTTTCGGCATCTTTTTAACACCTTATCATATTTAGCCACGTCTCTTATCTCCTCTCCTATATTTTATTTTAATTATTAAAAATACAAAATCATACATATTCTTAATTTATATATATCCAGATTATATGTTTTGTTTTCAGCCATATAAATCTGTAAATCATTGAAATTATATTTTAAAATACGCTTGATTAGTACATTGATTAGTTGGGCTAAATCACTGATTATTTTTCATTATATATATATATATATATTTTTTTTTTTTTTTAAAGAAATAATATTAAAGTTCCAATTTTTTTTGGTATTGTAATTTCGAGACGAGCTATTGATAATACATGTAAGAAGATAAATATTTTCTACCATGCACAACACCATACTCAAGTTCGAATTTGGAGAGACTTACAAATTTTCAATCTAGCTAGTTCTTACATTATTATTAAATATTAATCATTTTTGTGCCAAAACTGGAAATGGTATTTGAATTTTTCATAGATAATCTGTGGGCACTAATAATGAAATCAAGAAGTGTTTTAGCAAAAGATAACATATTAATGATTTGTTTAACTTTTTGTGATTATAAAAAATTTGTGTAACACACTAGATTTGGTTACCTCATGGGTTGTAGAATGAAAACAAAAGAGGCAAAAAGCTAATAGTATAAGATAATCTATAATACAATACAATATAAATTAGTTACATTAAAAGAGAAAAGCAAAGGACACAGCCTTGCACTGCAATTATACGATGGAATTAATCATATAAAACTGGTTTTGGTAGAAATGATGATATTTGTTGTGGAGCGAAGGAATAAGTAGGCAGTGACGTATGTATTAAATAAACTTATGAAATGATTAATTACTTAATCCTAATTTGGAACTTCAAGCATTTATAATTTTTCAGTACGTGTTGACGCAGCTTGAAGTAACTAGACAGCAACCATAACCTATGATTGGACTGCGAAATTTTCTTGGAATTTTCTTTCTAAAATTTCAGGTCAATTCGACCAATGAGGCAATGACCATGATCAAACCCATCGAACATAAGACCAAGCCCGCTTTTTTTTTTTTTTTTTNCTCTTTTTTTTTTTTTTTAATAAGGAAATGGACCTTGATTAATGAAAATACTAAACTAATGCATCCAAATTATACTGGGAAATGATAAGTCCTACTTGCATTGAGTCTAGCTATAAGTTCGTCAATATAGTTAAGCCAGACGATAAACCAGCTAATTATTAAAACGTTTGTCTTTTATTTTTTTGACAACATACCAAATATGTATCAGTAAGCTCAACTCGAACCCAACGGTTATATATTAACAGAACTCTAAAGTCTAAACTACTTTTATAGAGAAAAATAAGTAAAATTCTTTTGAAAGAAACGAAAAGCCATAATTTTAATTCATCATGATTTTAAGTTATGTTATCCATTCAATTAATTGAACTTATAGAATCCGTGAAAAAATTGAAAAGCGAAAATACAAAGCTTTTACTTTTCTACGGATAACTTCAAAATTTTAAATTTTGAAGTGTTTAAATGAGTCTTTCCACTCAAACTTTAAACCTTCGATATGAAGTTTTGGCTCACTCTACCATAAATTTTAAACTTTTGAACTAAAAAGTTTTGAATAGTGAAACTTCAGTTCTAAGTTTCGTGTTTTCATTGCATTAAAGTTTTTACACTTATTTATCACACAAATTTTATTAATTTAGTTACTTATTAGTTATTATTTTAGTCCCTTTAATTTTATATGTCATAAGTATTTCACATATTTTCAAAATAAATTTTATTTTCACATATAAAAATAAAAGTTGAATATATTGATATAAAATAAATATGACATAATACTACACCAAAACTAATATTACATTAAGAAATTTAATACAAAATAAAGAGTGAAAATAATAAGGGAAAAAAATAATCACATAAAAAATAAAGAAGCTCATGATCACTTCAAAATGCTTTAATTGATCATAAGTGAGAGCACTACAAAAATGATTTTATTGAGTAATTTAGGAAGAAAAATGCTAAAAATATGGTATGTTTTAAAAGTGGTAGCTGAAAAATGATAGTTTTAAAATCCCCCTAAATATTACCGGATTTCTGTGCAGTTGTAGGAAATGAAAAAAAAAAGCATTAACATTAACTCATAATCGACCACTGCAGATAATTAAAATGACAATATATCATGCTTTTTGTAGAATTTGGTACTCAACCTATAAAATCTATGTAGTTTTATAAGAAAATTGATGTATACATAATTATTCAAAATTTGGATTGTAATCTAATTCAACTGAAAAGGGGAAAGATAATGTAGAGTTCCAAGAAATCCGTACAGCAAGAGAGTGCCCATAAAAAGCCATGCATTTAGTCATCTTTCCAGCTTCATGATCATCAATCAACTGCAAAATATTGCTCGAATTATTTTAGATGTGAACATATGATATCTTATTGTTATATGATTGGGTCTTAAAGTTTTCAAATCTGTCATTGTGGACAAAATATATGAATGAAACTATGAATGTATCTCCTATGATTGGGACTGTGGAATTCAATGACGACACTACCAATATACCACATGAATCACAAGTAGTAGCTCAACTTTATTCTATATTCATAATAACATTCATTGTCAAAGCATTTATATTAGAGAAAAAAGCATTTTTAATATTAATAAATTGTAAATAAAATAAATTTGGGTGGACGTGTATGGCTGTGGTTTTTTTGAACAACATGATATATAAACAGCAGTAACTAATCATTGGATGCATGAGACCACATCTGCGTTCGTAGAGAATCATTCACTATTATTGAGAAATAAATTTGTTTATTACTAGTATAAATTATCTAATGGAGGTGTTTAAGAGAAATAAACAAGGAAATATCTTATGCTAGCCCACTAAATTTGAAACGTTTTAAGTTTTGAATATAGGGTAAAGTCAACCAACCGAAGTTGAATATATATTATGGATTATCTTTTTCTTTATAAGTTTCAAAATTTAATTTAAATTTTGGTTCTACATTTTTTAATTAAGTTGGCCGTTTTAAATAATTTTTTTGTTTTTTTATTTAAAATAGCCGATTTTTCACATATCCGAAGTTTAGTATGAAAATTATTACGATACTTATTTAATACAAAGAAAGATGGTAAAGTCAAAGTCATATCAAGGTGTACACGTTGATTTTGGAGTCGTCACCAATCATTGTGTTTGATTATATAGTGATTAGTAATCATGAAGCATTAATTCTCCTATCATATGTTTGGCCAGTTTTGGCACCTGTAATGGATTAGTATACTATTGAATCGAGTAGCTAAGAAGAATAATCTGATTCGCTTAATATAGAATCCTTAAACATGAAAACTTGGGGAACTATTCGATGATTGAGGATATAAATGATCATCAACATACAATACTACAAACATTGTTCTAAAATTAATATGGATTAGGAGGACGTCTAGACAATGTCTCAAAGCTTATCGATCAGGGGTTCTTAATGTCGTGCGATGCTAAGGCATTTGTTTTACATATAGACAGGTACTACCTGTTGGCAAGAGTTTAGGCGGTCTAGAAATAGTTGTGCGGCTCTAAGGCGTAAGTGTCTAAAACGTTTTGGAATACTCATTACAGATCATATTCTATATACAGTGATGATCCAATGTCTAAAATCTACTTAGTTTCAGCCGGTCCTGAGTTTTATAATATTACAAATTAGGAAAAATAATGAACTATAATACTAAACACATAATAACTATACAACTAGACTAAAGAAACATTAAAAAAAAAAAAAAATTAGTCGAAAATATTTTTTTAAATGCTAAGAAAGTTGCGAGATTTTTCTACGTTGCAAATCTTTCGTGTACCGTCCACGGGTTAGAAGGACACTTACACTAAACTTAACCTCTAAATTAACTTCATGTACATCTATAATCATAGATGCTACTTGTTTCTACATCAATCCGGCAATGATTGAGTTGTCACTATCAAGAATCTTTCTTGAGAGGTAGGAATTGTTGTTAGACAACGGTCCAATACACAATGAACCATTTATAGTGAAAATGAGGCAATACTAACCAAATCTTCCATACCAAATCAAGAAAAATAAAATTTCAACACATTTTAGAAATGTCTAAACAATCTCACCATCAAGATCAGAAGATCATTGAGGGCCCTGTACGTATTCTCATAAATTTATTTTAAATAACACCATATATTAAATATGCATGCATATTTGTATATTTCATATGCATGAAGATCTTCAAAATCAAGAACCATAACATGCATATTGAGAATAACATGTTTGATGTCAGACATCCATGTTGAACACAAAATAACTCTTTGATAAACTATTGCATAGTTACTTTAAGGTCACAATTGTTGCTTACAAAAAAAGAAAAACTACAACGACTACACAAATTCAACAAAATTCAACCCAATTGAACTATAATTTGGATTTGATACGTATTTAAAGATAATAACCGGACTAGACCGCGGATCAGCGTGATCGGCGAGGTTTTGCCCATTTGCAACGTCGCCAATTTGAGGAAACTCTCAGTTATTCTTTCTTCCTCAATCATTCATTTTGTGGTACACATTTTGATTTTATTAAGGCAAAAAAAAAAAAAACATACAGATCGATGAAAATGGAACAGAGCGTATCAATATAGTTTCTTTATCAAGGAGAAAACTATACCAAATTAGAGAGGACAATATTACAACAAAATAGTTCAAAGCTTATACGATTCGAAAATTTTGATGTTACGGCTTTTCGTTAATGGGCCTATAGGCTTATTTCAGTTAATAACTTTGGGCTCAAATATAATCAACTTCCAGATTAATACATCCTTAATACACTGAACCAAACCTTAAAAACAAACAAAACGAACCAATAGGAACCAAAGACGCAGATCGCCACGTAAGTATAACCGTCTCCTCCATCAAATCTGAACCGTTAAAAGAAATCTTAATCGCACGTCTCCCACTTCTCCACTTCCCCTAAATTAAACCGACTTAAAAAAAACCCATTTAATCGTCACTATAAATTCTTAATCTTCTTCTTCTCCATTAACAAAACTTTCAGATTTTCAAAAAGCTCTCTCTCAGTTTCAACGATCATGGCTCGTACGAAGCAAACTGCGAGGAAATCAACCGGAGGAAAAGCTCCTAGGAAGCAACTCGCCACCAAGGTTTGCAATTCGTTTCTTGATTTTGTTTTGTGCGTTTAAAAAGTGGATCTAGGGTTCCGGATTTTGATTTGAGGTTTGTGTTTGTTTAGGCGGCGAGGAAATCTGCGCCGACTACCGGAGGAGTTAAGAAGCCTCACCGTTACCGTCCTGGAACCGTTGCTCTTCGGTAATTTCTCGGTTTCTTTGTCCTTTTAGTCTTCTTCGTTTCCGTTTTCGAATTCGGGAATCTTAATTTTGTGTTCTTCGTGTATGAAACAGTGAGATTCGTAAGTACCAGAAGAGTACTGAGTTGTTGATCCGTAAGCTTCCGTTTCAGCGTCTTGTTCGTGAAATCGCCCAGGATTTTAAGGTAAATTTGGATTCAGTTTCATCGAAATCTTGAAGCCTAATTATGGAATCTTGACTCTGATTTGGATCTTAATCGGTTCCGTTCTTGTGAAATTGATAACGTAGAAGCTTAGTTTTGCTCTGTTCTGAAGAAATCTTGAGCCTAGTTATGAAATCATGATTCCCAAATCGATGAGTTAGAATCGTAATTAGGATCTTAATCGTGGTGAAATTGACTTTGTAGAAGCTGATTCTGTACTGTTCTTAAAGAATTCTTGAGCCCCAAATTGATGAATTAGAAGAATCTTGACTTTAATTAGGATCTTATCCGGTGAGAATTGATGTTGAGGAAGCTTAATTTTGTCATGTTCTTGAAGAAATCTGGAACCGTAGTTATGCAATTAGGATTGTTAATCTGATGATATATAAGTTTGGTATTGATGAATACTTGAAATTTGAAACTTTTGTAGACGGATTTGAGGTTTCAGAGCCACGCAGTGTTGGCACTTCAAGAAGCTGCTGAAGCCTACTTGGTTGGTTTGTTCGAAGACACGAATCTGTGTGCCATTCATGCTAAGAGGGTTACGATCATGCCTAAAGACATTCAGTTGGCAAGGCGGATTCGTGGAGAGCGAGCTTAGATCGATACAAATCCATGTTTGAATTATGCGTTTTTTTTTTTTTTTTTTTTAATTCTGTCTTTCTGCGCAGTCTAAACCCAACAGTCAGTCCATAATTTGATGATGTCTCTGATATATTCAGATATTAATGATTCCTAATTCATATATTTTGATTTATTAATTATTTTACGTTTTTTTTAACCGATTTAATCTTTCATATATAGTACACACTTTAAGACACCAAAAAATTAAATATTAATAAAAATAATAACTTAATATAATTAAGACATTTGTTACGCTGAATTACTCTAAATATTTACCAATTGCTATTAAAAAAGATTTTTTTTTTAAATATATGGGATCCACATCAAAAGTGAGATTACGCTGATTTTCTTTAAGATTACTCTGGTTTTTGTTCCTCCTCAAAATAGGAGAGGAATCAGCAGAATTCTAATTTTTTTTTTTTCCCCCTAACTACCTACCATTGTTCTATTCCTTTTGTTCCACTCATCTTCTATTACTCTCATAATATTCATTCCTCTAAACTACAACCAGTTGCAACCTTAGAGTTTCACATGTACAGTCAAAATAAAAGACACATGTACATTCAAAATAAAAGAAAAAAGTCCAACAGTCAAAGAATCCGTTATACATCTCATTTAAGACGAGTGATTTTCATTTACCAGTGCCACAGAGAAAAGTCTAGTTTATTCAAGATCCATATAATATAATGGATTAAATCAGAGTCAATTCAGGTTGGACTTTGAAATTTGGTTGCTTGTTACCGTTACATTCACAATTAATCCATATGAGACGACCTCATGTCTGTCATGCGCGATAGTGCACGTGTAAGGATTGACATATTGGAATCTGATGGACCACCGGAGGCTCAATGGCATGTTTGTAGGGGATTTTGATCCGAACTAACGACTTTTAAGGTTTCTTGAGGTGGTGGTGCATTCTATTTCTGTCCATGCGTGGTTACCACTTTGGCTTGATCAATATACACACTTGGTGATGAAGGAGTTGTCCTGAAATCACACTGTGTATGACTCGAACATGGTTGTTGGA
>OVAF01000435.1:27255-41516 GCA_900406245.1 Odontarrhena argentea | reverse complement strand
CACATCCCAAAGACCACAAATCAAGTCCTCTCCTTGTCTCCCCATGTGAGATTGATTCCGGAGACATATAGATCGCTGTTCCCACAAAAGGACGACCAGGACTCCACCATTTATTATCTCCATCTCTTTTCGTCAAACCAAAATCCGAAATCTTCAACTCATAAGTCCTTCTCCACATACCATTCTTGTAGACACGACTCGGGAAAACAAGAATGTTCTCGGGTTTGAGATCGCAATGAACATAGCCGTGTTTATGAATTGTAGCTAAACCCTCGAGGAGCATACGAGTAAAGTCTTTAATCAAAGGCTCTGGCAATTTCTCGTCTTTGAATCGTTCCATAAAATTCTTCAAATTTCCTCTACCAGCGTACTAGCTCCATGTACATGTCGTATAACACGATACCCTTTTCACTCAATCTCTCTCCCACTCTGTCTCCGTAGCATTTGATGATTCTAGAACATCCTCTGAATTCAGACAAGATCTTAAACTCGTCCAAGAGAGACTTGTGGTGGTCCTGGTCGGAGGTTTTCACGGCCAAGTAGTGGGTCTTGCCGTGGAGTTGTTGTTTGGACTTGTGTAGACTCACCAAACCAAACGAACCTGATCCGAGGATCTTCTCGAACTCAAACTCTGTATTAGCCATTGTAACAGAACGATTGTTTTCTTCTGATAGCTTAGGCATCAAGATTTTAAGCAAAACCTTAAGTCAAAGCAATAATCTGAGAGAATTTGCAGTAATGTCTCAACAAGTCTATAATATATATATATATAAGCAAATAAGCGATAGCCGCGTGAGGACTCATAGAAAAATTTAGATTTCCATTTTTTCTCGAAAAGTAAAAACTCAAGCTACTAGGAAAAAGGAAAGAACAAAAAAGTACCGTTGTGAATTTTTGAAAAATAATAATTAAATTGAGCATTTCCATGTTTTTGTTTTCTTTCTTTTTTGTTGCTTTGATAATTCGCAAATCCGTGGGAAAATTTTATAATCTTGTAGAAAAAGTATATGAACATATAATATGCATTGAAATTTGTAAAACATCTTATGAAATGAAAATAAATATATTATTTGGGTGTGTTTTGTAGTTCCACTAATTAATTCTGTTATTATTTTTTTTTTTTTTGGCCAACAACTTGAGAGATGTTGAACTGATTAACTTGAGGAGAATTAGTTTGTAATTCATATTAGAGATTTTCTCAAATTAATTGGATTATACAATTGATTAAACACTTGACTTCAAATCATTACTTAATTAACCAAGACAAGTGAAGATGAAAAACTGATTTAGTATCATACATTCTGATAAATCGAAGCATTACAACAGGATCAACTTGATATACAACAATTAGTCAATTACCAAGTAACAAAAAAAAACGAATACTAACACAACTCTACTGAACAAAAACAAGATTAGATCCAGGTGGTTTTGGAGGTATAATCTTCAACTTCAAAGGTCTTTTCCAACTTTTCTTAAATTGTGGCGGTTTAGGTGGAATAATCCTCACTTTCAAGGGCTTCACAGAATTCAACACCACCCTAACTTCCTTCTGATCAGAAACATTCTCGAGAAACGAATGCTTCAACAACTCCAAAGCACTTCCTCTTTCTTTAGGGTTACTTGCGAAACACGTCTCTAGCAACTTCCTTGCGTCCCAAGGAACAGACTCTGGAATCTCTGGTTTGTTCCCCTTCAACAGTTGAGGCAAAAGCTCCTTCGAATTCTCATACGGCCATGGCGATTCTCGTCTATACATCTCCAACACAACGCAACCTAGCGACCACAAATCCAAAGCTTCCTCGGCGATACCGTCCTGAACAGATTCAGGGGACATGTAGAGAGGTGTACCAAGAAACGGCGAATCAAACTCCCAGAACTCTGATTCTTCTCCAGCTTTCGTCGACATACCAAAATCCGATATCTTCAACTCGTATCTAACTCTATTTCCGCAAAGACGAGGAAAGACAAGGAGATTTTCCGGTTTAAGATCACAATGAACATAACCTAGATTATGAACAGAGACAAGCCCTTGAAGAATCATGAAAGTGAAGTCTTTAATCATCGAATCAGATAACGGTCTTGTTTCCATGAACGAAGCTAAACTTCCACAAGATGCATACTCCATCAACATTTTATAAACTCTGATTCCATTACCATTAACAGTTCTCACAAGACTTGTCCCGTACGTTTGTATGATTCTAGGACAATCTCTGAGTTTAGACAGAATTTGAAACTCTCTGAGTAGAGATTCGTAGTCTTGACTGTAAGAGGTTTTCACGGCTCGGTAATGAGAGTTTGAGCCATCGTCGCCGTTTGTGATTTTGATGAGATCGACGGAACCAAACGAACCTTCTCCTAAAGATTTGATAAACTCCATCGACGGCAATATTTTCGTTTGTTTGTGATCGAAACCCTAATTTGCGATATGTTGAGAAGAAAAGGAAAAGTTGTGAATGAAATTGAAGAATGTGTGGAGCGTTTTTTCGTTATTTAAATTAAAAATAGAAACTTAAACTAAGCAGAGTTAACAAAAAGGAAAGTTTAATAATGGGCTTTTGATCTTCTTCTTTTTTTGAACTTAATGGGCTTTTGATCTATGTGCAAGATCTGCCGTTGAATTCATCATCGAGTGGGTCTTACCCGTTGGATTAAGTGTAATAACACTTCATGTCGTTTTGGTCTTCGAACTTGCTAAATTATCAAAACAAACAACAAATAGAGAAAGAGAAAAAAACGAAGTTTTGACATAGTGATTTTTTTTGGANTTTTTTTTTTTTTTTTTTTTTTTGTAGATATATAGATTTTTTATGTAGAATTTGGAAGAATGTGGATGAATTTTCCTAGTGCTACACCAGTTGAAGATGTGGAATTGTGCTGACAAACTTCCCAAAAGGGAAAGAGAAAAACAAAATACTTTCTTTCATTTTTTTATTTTTGGTCAATACACTTTCTTTCATCTAAATCAATTTATTGTAACATCTAAATCAATGGAATAAACTATATTTTCAATTTTCTTATACATAATTACATGGAAAATAGAGGTAATATTCCTTAGCTAAAATGCAAATAATATTCATACAAGGAACGAAAAGAAATAAAACGAGAGTTGAATTTATAAAATTCACAAATTGTAATAGATTAACATATTTGTCTACTCCAAAGACTCTTCTTCATTCATGTTAAACCATGTATGTATATATGGTTCTCACACGTAGTTTCACTCCATCCCTCACGTTATAACTTCGATTCTTTTTCGCATTTGCACTCATTTTACATGGAAGTGTAAAATCTAGTCATATTATAAAGGTATTATCACTTATCTAGAACTTCCATATATCAGTTTGCTGCAAGATCGACCAGAAAAACACCAAAAAGTACTAAACATCTTATAACTGAGTGATCTTTGAAAAAAATACTATATTACATGTTATAATGTCTATTTATAAATAATTTCATGTACCATTGTTATGAGTTAATTGTATGTAAAAGATTACAACAATCCTAACTATATATATTTCATAAATCTTAGTAGAATTCTAAAGTTAATACAATATAATCTAAGTAAAGTCAACTATGGCCCTTGAATCTACGAGTGAGTATCTCAAAATCTTATTCCATTTCCTAACAAGTTAACCACCAATCATATACATTTGAAGAATAAATCAAAGTAAGAAAACCACAACAAGTTAACATAAAATTAATATTAGTTTGATGACATAACCAAGATCCCTTCAACGTCGTCCACTACATTAACTAGTTTATGTTTCTTGTTCCACCGAAACACATCATCTATAGTTTCATCATGAGCTCTAACCACATAGATGATTCCGACCAATCGTTCCAACAAGAACTGTCTACTTACACAGCCAACAGCAAGATCATGCTCACCACCGTCATTTCCTTCGCTATCATTATCATCTTCATCTTGGCTTATTATCTCTACGCAAGATTCGTTCTCCGCCACCGTAGATCCGCCTTCCAAAGCTTCTCCGTCATCATCTCTCAGCCGCCAAAACATTGTCTCGACTCTCTAGCTATCGCTTCTCTTCCTACGTTCGTTGTTGGAGTCAACGGTGGTGACTTGGTGGCTAAAGAGTGTGCGGTGTGTTTGAGTTTGTTGGAGGTGAAAGATATGGTGAGGATGTTGCCGGATTGTGAGCACGTGTTCCATGTGAGTTGTGTTGACAAGTGGCTCACAACGTGTTCGACTTGTCCGGTTTGTCGAACTGATGTTGAGCCAAGGCCAAGACTTGAGCCTGAGCCTAGGGAAGGGCCGGTTGGCGACGTTGCACCGCCTTTGAGTTTGGTGGACTAGGCGGCGTCTTCATCGGATGACAAAATGTTTGGGAGGATCTTGACAAGGGAAAGATCTTTGAAGAGGAACAATCATTCTTGCGTTGACCAATATATATAGATCGATCGTGTTGTGGATCTTGAGAGACATATGAATTGTGATTTATGGATCAGTTATCAGTATATAGTATATATATGCACACATAAAATATCATACATGGGTAATGAATTGTGACACTACAATCTTCAATTTGTGAACCTTTAACTAATTTTTAAATACTCTTTGTTCCTTTCTAATTTAATTTGGATCTTTGTACGTACTCAAATGTTCAATCTGTATGTGTAAATCAAATATAATGGGGTACACATTTTGCATGTAAGTGTAAGAAACACATATTAGTACAAGAAGGTGTTGTTGATGTTTGTTTTTCCTACCTACATGGCCAAAAAAGAAGAAGCTAGCGTGTGAAGAGAAACAAGAGAGTTGGATTTATAATATAATTTTTGAAAATTGTAATATATTAACATGTTTGTCTATTTCGTAAACTCTTCTTTCAAGTGTCATCAAACGTTATAACTTCTCAAATTTCTTATTTTCTTGAATATATATATACACCAAATTGATAAAAATAAAACTTGTAGCCTATACGTTCGTGCTAGTGTTATAATTGTATCCATGCCCGGCTTGAACTTTTTTTTTTTCTTTTTCTGGAAAAGAGGTTCCCTAATGTAATAACTTGAAACTTTGAACATTTTTTAATACTAAATTTCAAAAAATTTGGACTCCCAAAAACTAAAAAACAACACCTCAAATTGCAAGTTCCACTGCAAAAGCAGAGCCGTGCCTATGAGTAAACTTTTGAGACATTGGCCTAGGGCTAAATTTTGGACAAAAAAAACTCAAACATCCATGTAGTAGCTAGCAACTTGTAAGCCTATCTTTGATAATATAGTTTAGTGATTCTTGTTAGTTAATAATTGATTAAAACTTAACATAGACACTACAATAACAAAATATTTAAAAACATGGCCGACTAACGGTTTAGGACAAACCACATCTTTTCTATTTTAATTGTTAATCATTCAACTTAAATAAATAATACATTTCTTCTATCAAAAAACGAAGGCATAACTATTGTTTGAACATTTGGTAAGTGTTCTATGATCGTTTTTTTTTTCTAATATATATAGGTTTTTCATCTCATTAATTTAGCCAAAATTCAATAAATAACTATCTTTTCCATCGGATAAAAACCCTTTAAAAATGTTGAATTTGAAGTTTTGTTTGTGATTTATAAATAAAAATTAAGAATTAGTATACATCATTAAATTTTAATTTATTTGGATGATTATGGTTACTATTTTATATATTTTGTTTTACAAGATTTATCATTTTTTTTGTTTCGTATTCCGCCTATGATCTCTATATCTCTAGGCACGGCAGCAAAAGCACTCATTGCCTACCTATAGAGCCAACACTGACTGTATCACAACATTGATTCGAACTATATGATGTGAAGCCATATTATTGGTACGAATTATATTATCAATATCTATCTAGAATTCTTATATAGCATTATCAGTGCCAACATGAATAATGTTTAAAAATAGTATAAAATTTGAAAATTTTACAATCCTCAGAGAAATTGAAGAGAATTTTGTAAGTTTAATTAAGATGGAATCTAATTTAAGTAAAGCCAAAAATGGCCCTTGGGTTTATGTGTTTCTCGTACACTAGAAGAGCTTCTCCATATCGGTAACACGGTAACATCATAAAAGGACTGTCTTGTATATATTAGATTATTAGTATTTCTAATGTAATGTAGTTAAATAACCAAATATTGTTATAAAAAAAAGAACCAACCAGAGGAAAACATGTGGAACGTGGGTGTCGAGCTGATGTTTTGAAAGTTCTTCCCAAATTGAAAGTTCTTCCCAAAAAGGCAAAAACCCNCCTTTTTTCCTTTTTTTTTTTTTTTTTTTTTTTTGGTCAGAAACTTTCCTTCAATCACTTTAAACCGGTGGTTAACCGGGATACAGAGATACAGAAGAAATTGCGAGTTTTGCCAGAGCATCGGCTTTAGTGTTTCCCGATCTCGGCACAAATACAAAAGAAATTACATCAAATTCAATAGCAAACGTAGCGATATCTTGAAGGATGCTATAGATCTCCGATTGCTGGTGCTTTGAATTGATTAGGGTGATGAGGCTACGGGAATCTGAGCATACTTGGGCTTTCCGGAGGTCGAGAGAGAGGAGGACTGAGATCGCCTCTCTGATTCCCAGTGCTTCCGCCATCAGAGGGGAGGAGACGTGAGTGACAACTTTGGAGCCTTGGCATCCCCGACGCGAGTCCTGGTCATCTATGAACCATCCAAGTCCCGCAGTTTCGGTGTCCTTCTTCCAAGCCGCATCGGTGTAGATGCGAGTACATCTCTTATGCAATCGCGGAGTGAGGATCCCCTGGTTGATTGAGCCTGAAGAGCAAGGTTCAGGTATTTGAGCATCCTGCCATTCCTTACCATCCCGGGTAGCTTTTAGGATGCTTTCTTCCACTGTGAAATACCTCTTGTTGAAATTTCTGTTGTTTCTTGTGATCCATAGGTTCCAGAGAATCCACGGTATGATGGGAGTGTCCCGGAGTCCCGTAGGAGGTAGATTAATAGTAGACTTGGCTATCTCCAAGATGGCTCTGACATTGGGGATCTGGAGAGGCTCTATGGTAGTGGATACTGGAGCTGCTTGCCAGACCTTTTGGGCGAAATCGCAGTGGAATAACAGATGGATTAAAGTTTCAGGTTCTCCACAATGAAGACAGATGTTGTGGTCATGAATTCCTCTAGCGTCAAGCTGCTCTCCCACAGGTAATGCATTATTCATGGTTTTCCATAAGAACAATTTGAGTTTTTGTGATGTCTTGAGCTGCCAAATTTGAGTATTCCATTTGAAGTCCCTATGTGGCATTATTGACAGATCCTGAGATTCTGATGCTTCCTTTGCAGCATGATATCCCGACCGTGCTGAATAGTCTCCGGACTTGTGGCCTAGCCACGCATATCTGTCCTTTGCGCCAGTCAAACTTGGTTTAAGGCAGAGGATTGCTCTAGCATGCTCTGGTAATATGGTAGAAACTTTGTCAACATCCCACTCCAAGGCATCTGGCTTTAAGAGGTCAGCTACCTTCCAATCACAAGTCTCTTCTGTTGGTGGTCCTATTGGTGTCAAAGGGGTAGATAGAGAGAGCCATGGTGCTTGCCAGATGTTGGTAGATTTTCCATCTCCAATGATGATGCCAAGTTGCTGCTTCAATTTTTGCTGCTTTAGGAGATGTTGGTAGACGTTCTGTCCTCTTTGTGTTTATTTTTATTGTTTTTATTGGTCTAATGGTTCCACGTATAAATTGAAGTTAAAAAATAATCACAAGTTAACTTAATAAAACAATTTGATTACACAACTAAGATCTTTTCAATCTCTCTTGATTAACTGTAAATATTTACCACTTCCTTTCTAATTCTTGTTCCATTTCATTCCTTCTCATCCAAAGAAAAAAAAAAAAACACTCTTCATCCATGAGCTCTGACAACAGAAATTATGATCCCGGATTCAATCTGAACAGCACGATCTTGCTCGTCACCATTGTAACCTTCTCTATCATTATCCTCATTGTCTTGGCTTTTCATCTCTACACAAGATTCATTATCCGCCGCAATAGATCCGAAGATCTCTCGGACGTCGTTTCTCAGCCGCCAAAACGTGGCCTCGACTCTCTAGTCATCGCTTCTCTTCCAAAGTTTGTGGTTGGAGTCAGCGATGACTTGGCGCCTACGGAATGTCCAGTGTGTCTAAGTTTGTTCGAGGAGAAAGATATGGCGAGGATGTTACCGAATTGTAAGCACGTTTTCCACGTGATATGCGTCGACACTTGGTTAACCACCTGCTCTACTTGTCCCGTTTGTAGAAATGAGGTCGAGCCAAGGCCAAGGCTTGACCCCGAGCCTAGAGAAGGGCCAGTTGGAGATTTTACGGTCACTATTTCTTCTTCTTTTTCATTGGGTGAGACTCAGGGACGTCTCTGAGGGGAGTCGGGGTGAAACATTGGTCTTTGGCCTCCAAATTTAAAAGGGCAAATTTGTTTATTTGTTATCAAATCTTTTGTATGTGTGAAATATAATGTCAATATTTTTTGTATGCTCTTGTAAGAAAACTAACATTATCACAAAGTTGTTGCTGATATTTACATGGAGAAAAAGCATACCGTGTGAAAAGAGAAAAAAAAAACGAGTTGAACTTACAAAATATAGTGGTCGACATAATTTTGTAATATATTTTTCAAAATGTGTCTACGTCGATGACTTGTGTTCAAGTCAAATTAATTGTGGTCCCTCACACGTATCATCAGTTTAAAGCTCACACGTTTAAGCTTTTGAATTTTCGTATTTTCTTGACTATGGACATCTTACAAAAGAAAATCTTAGTAACATTTTACATTTGAGTCATTTTATTGAGATACCTCTAATATTACATGGAAGATCTTAGACATTAGTGTTTCCACAATTGAAGTCTAGTCAACATTTGTGAATTTTCTAAACCCACTTGAAAGTTAAGCTATCTTCCAAACTTGAGAAATTCTATCTACTTACATATTTTTCTTCAACCACCAACTAAAGTATAACCGTGGAAAACTATTAAACTTATAAAAATCTCAAAAGTCCTATATTCCTTATATAATACATCAGAAGTTAGTAACCATTTCTGTTTACTTTCCTTCTTCATCTACCGACTCAAGAAGAAAAATTAAAGCTTCACAATGAGCTCCGACGACGACAGAGATCATCGCTGGTTCAACTCCGACCACCGCTCTTTCTGGCCTACTCCGTCTTCTAATGATCTCAACAGCAAGATTATGTTAGCAGCCCTCGTTTCTTTATCTGCAGTTATTTTCGTCGTCTTCAGTCTTCATCTTTATGCAAGATTTGTTCTTCGTCGTCGTAGAGAAGCTTTCCGTGGTCTCCCCGTCGTGTTCCGCCACCCTTTACAGCTGCCAAAACGTGGCCTCGACCCCACAGTTATCGCTTCTCTCCCTTCTTTCACCGTTGGAGTCAGGGATGCTACTGAATGTGCGGTGTGTCTAAGCGTTTTGGAGGAGCAAGACACGGCAAGAGAGCTGCCAAATTGCAAACACGTCTTCCATGTAGACTGTGTTGACACATGGCTCACCACTTGCTCTACTTGTCCCATTTGTCGAACTGAAGTTCAACCAAGGCCTAGACTTGAGCCTGAGCCAAGAGAAGGACCAGTTGGCAACGGTTCTGCATCGCCAACTGCGCCACCGTTATTGGAGGAAGTCAGGCTGAATTTTTCGGCGGAAGCAGCGACATCATCAGCGGATAGTAAAACAGTAGGGTCGTCGGTTTCAAGGTTAGATTCCTTTAGGAGGATCTTGACAAGGGAAAGATCTTCGAACAGGATCAATCATTCTTGTGTTGACCAAGAACGTGTAGCAGACCTCGAGAGACATTGAGTCGACATAGAGATATACATATAATGCATATAAATCATACATACATCGATAATCTTTGATTCATACTATACCCTCCTTTCTTTTTGTACTCAGACTGGATACTTTTCTATTTATATGATAATCAAAAGATACATATTTATGCCTTTCTAGATAACTCTTCACAGTGGTGATAAAGTAAAGAGCTAAATATCATGGCTACATCACAGATGCAGAACTATTTGAATTACATACAATTGATGATTGGGGAAAGGGAGAGATAAAAAAGGGTTACCTTCAACCACCACGCGGTAGCTACAGATGATGATTTAACAATGTCATGGTCACAATATTTAAAATGATGAAGGGCAAGGACCAGCTGCTAAATATCCGTCTTCCTTGGCTCAAATCTGAGTATGCTTGTGTAGTTGTTCCTTGAGTTGAAGTAGCCTCCGCGATATTGCCATTGCTCACTCTCTTACTGCACATCAGACTTCAGAAGTATGAGTGTGTTTTCGTCGTTGACGAGGTAATCAGTGATGATCTTAACAAAAAGCAATCTCATAGAGAAGAAGAACACTAAGAATGATTTGGTTTAACAGTATTCCAAGTTCTTGTTCGATGTTTTGCAGAAACGGCCATGTATAGATACCAACATTTATCTAGCCAAGATCAAAACCAAATTCTTCAGGGAATTGAAGTAACTTCATAGCTACTCAAGATTTCACATCAAACTAAGAACCATCTTTTAAATTTCGAAACGAATCCATCATGATCAATCCAAACAGCCAGAAACTAACACATGAGTAATGCTAATGGAACAGCAGAAATATACATTATACTTAGTTACCTTGAAGGAAATGTGCATGATCCTTGACCTGAAAACACAAAGATTGACAAACATCATTTCAACATTCAACACTTCAATTTGCAAATCTAAATCATAATTGAATTTCATTTTCCAAAACTAGATCTCTAAGATTCCACTATCCTAGATTTGGTGAAATCTTACTGGGATCCAGAGAAGTAACAGCTGCATTGTTACTGAAATCGCAAGCTTCATCTGCAAGACCATTCTTCAAGTAGTAGTTGTTGAAAACAAACGACGCCATCTTCACAACATCCGAAGGATCGTAACAAGGTCCGCCTTGCTGGATTCCGGCGCAATCGGCTCCTCCAGGACCACAAGCCCAGTCGACCGCCGTTTGGAGTGCCGAATCCTCAGCGTTGTTCTTCGCGACGCACCAGAGCTCTGACTCTAACACCTCTCCGCCCAATTGCGCAGCAGTTAAAGTGATGACGAGAGTGAGATGGATTAGGAAACAGTGAGATCGGGAATGAGGGTAACCAATCATTTTCCGAGAGAGAGAATTAAGGAACGACGGAGGATTTTGTAGTCGGAGATTTCGTGTGATTGATCGGAAAAAGAAAAATCTAACGGTTTCACGAAGAAGAGAGTGAAATCTGAACGAATCGAGATTTTGGAGGTTTCCGTGATGAATGTAAAGATACGGGTAAAAAATATAATTTTGGAGTCTACCGGTTATCGTAACTATCGGTTCAACCAATTTGAGCCATATGAAAATTGAAAATCATATGGACGGACCATACTGTTTTAAGCTTTTTCACGAGAAACAAATCATGAAAGGAAATCATAAACAATAATAGTTTAGGAATGATCAAAGAGAATACAAATGTCGAGTTCAACAGAAAACATTTTACAGGCAGTAAACGATTAAAAATATAATTAATATTTATTTAAATTTTAGAAAAATGATAGTGATAAAATAATAATTTGTAATATGAAATTTGCAATAAAAGTAAAAATAAAATTTTATTTTACGCATGACACACTAAATTTCATAATGGATTTTAATATTTTATTTGTCTTAANATATATATATATATATATATATAAGATAGATGAGTAATATAGGTAATCGATCAAATATTTTAAATTTACCAACAAAAGATCAATCTAATTTCTTAAAGATTATAAAAAGATATATTAATGAAAAATTTTAAAATATGAAGAACTCGAAATAGATATATTCACTTTAAAACTCAATTCTAACTATGTTAGAAAGTTAACAACATAATAAAAATAAAAATATAGTCATTGCATAGACAAGAAAAGGTATAAAAAATTGGAAAATGTAAGATAATAATCAAAATTGAGTCCATTTAAAATAACTACATGATGTTTAGCAATAATGTTAATTACCAACGTCAAATAAGGCCATAAGCAAGTGTTTCAAAATTGATAATGTGGGCCTGGCCCTGCATCGAGTATTGGTGAAAAGTAGAGAAAACCACACAAATACTCCAATTCTAATTGAAAGGGTTACTGATAAAAGTTTTGGATTGTTTAAATCTCTCATTTAGTGTAGTAGGATCATATGAGACTAATCTGCGAGAGGTACTATGAGATTGAGAATTTGCAGTTGGGGAGCAAATACCAACAACCTCCAAGAAATTATATTCTTTGGCTTTAGACAAACAAACTTTTCTCATCATATCATGTAAATGACAAGTTTCGAATTTCAAAGACGAATTCTTTTTTCGGTAATAACCATATTTCTCCACACCAAATCCTCTATGTAGTTATTTCCAACATCTCGAATGGTCTCTCCATGGTAATCCTTCGGTTTGAGAATTATTTTTCTTCACCCCAATTATAAGATAATGCCTCTACATTTATTTTTATGATTTTCTTGGAAATGAGCCAAGTAGAGGAAACAATGTTTCAAATAATTAGGCAACTCTTCAAAGCTTAGAGACAACACATGGTCTAATATCCTCAAATATTATTTTCTAAATCACCCACATTGTATTTTGCAGCTAATAAACTTCCCAAGTCTTTGATAGCCAAAGGCAATCCTGCACAATATTTGATCATTTGCTTAGCCATATATTCCATTTCCTCACCAACCTTTAATTCTGCAAAACATCATCACCATACAAGTCCAATTATATTTATTTGCGCCATATTTCAAAGGTAAAAGTTCAATTGTATGTCAGAAAAAAAAAATTCATTTGGTTGTTTAGGGTTGTGATTATCCTAAATAACTATGATATTTATCAAACTATAAATAACATTGAATTCTTACCCGATTTATATCTCTTTGAAAATGCTTTTCTTTGAAAAAGTGTTCAACGGTTTTCCATACTTAAGCATTCCGATGGAAAGTTGATATGTCTTGTATTCTTTGAACGGTTTACACTCTTATTTCGAGAACTAAGTAGCACCTTTGAACTTGTACATATATAATCGCTTAGTTATATCCAAATTAATACAATCCAAAGAGCATAATGAGTATACTTCTTTTTCATCTTTCTTTTGACTAAACATAATTAAATACCATAATACTTACTTTTTTCAGGTGGAAGTATTTTCATGATTAGATGTCAATCTTCTTCTTTCCATATGTCATCAAGGACAATCAATGCTTTAGATGTTCCCAACAGTTGATAGAGTTTACAAGTTTTGGTTCTGTCATCTTCAAAAATTTCTCTTCATCTTCTTTGGATCTAAGATTCTGCAAGATTGTTTGCCACACTCGCTTTCAAGTAAATTCTTGTGAAACACACACCCACGCGAATCCATCAAAATGATGTTTGACTTTCTCGTGATTAAAAACTTGTCTAGCAAGGGGTGGTTTTACCAACACCACCCATCCTGGTTATGGATACCACTTGAACATTCTCTACTTCCACCGTTAAATCAACCAGTTTCTTAATATTTTCTTCTAATCCGAGACCAATGCTCTCGTCCTCCTTAGATACGTTTCCCGCATCTTCATTTGACTATCATGTAAATATACATATTTAGAATTTTTATCTAATATTATATATATAGATGTTTATATCTTAATAAATATTAGATAAAAAATCAATTTATAAATAATTTAATTGTAATGTTTGTATATTGTTGGCATATATAATAATTTTATCTTGATAAATATATATTTGTAATAATTGACAATGAATTTACGAAAAAAAATTTAAATAAAAGCTGAAAAGTATGTACGTATAATACATTTTAAATATTTTGGAAATAAAAGATACTTCTTCTGTCTCATTTTAGATGAGGTTTTAAGGAATTTTTTTTGTATCAAATTAGATGAGGTTTTCGATTCTCAATGCACTATTAAATGTATTTTTATTGAATATGACATTTTGTATTCTGCAGATTGATTTATAGTTGGTTAAAATGTATTTAAATGGATAATAAATAATTTTTTTAATTCGTAAAAATATAAAATTTAATGAGTTTTTAATCTGTGTGCCAAAACAAATGTCTCGATTATATCCTCTGCATCATAAATAATTTTCTTGATCTGTTCCATATACGTTTCAGTGTGGCAATAACTGTATGTTTCTTAGCATCCGCATCTTTAAAAAATGACTGTATTTTGGGTTACACGCGCCCCTTTCTCTCCAAACCTAGGCGACAAAAACAGAGATCACG
>OVAF01000435.1:0-27206 GCA_900406245.1 Odontarrhena argentea | reverse complement strand
TCTATCTTCTCTTCGATTTCGTCAATGGAACCTCCAGAGATTTCTGTTCAAACTGAAGTCTCGAGTCCAAATGCACAAGCTACTGAGAATGTCGCTGGCTCTCCTCCTCCTTTTGTGCCATCTCTAGGAGCTTGGGCAAAGCCTCTAGCTATCCCACAGATCCTACAAGACCCGTCGTCTCCTAAGCGCAGCACCAACAACATTGAATCTCCGACTCCGGAGCTCAAAGCTAATGGCCAGCTTCGTTTCCCTTGGGCGGCCAAGATGGATGCCTCCACCAGGAATCTCCGTCGGACCACTTCCCCTTCTTACATGGAGGATGGGACGCCTAAGGTTCACATCCCGAACCATGTCTTGTCTCAGGGAATTGCCTCTCAAAAACAGTTCATCGTGGGTCAGTTCTATCGATGTAAGACTCCTACGGGTGGACTAGTCCATGCCATGGCCAATAGAATTTGGGGAAAGAAGTGCAAGATTTCAACCCGAAAGCTAGGTGAATTTTCTTACTTGTTTCATGTACCTGATGAATCGACTAGAAAGTGGATTTTGCAGCGTAGTCTTTGGCATTTTGATGAGTGTATAATGTTTATTGGTCCTTGGTCGACGGCCCCAACCCTAGCCTTGCCAGAAATAACCTCTTTGCCAATTTGGGTTACTCTTAAGAACCTGCCTAGTAGCTTGTATACCTTAGATGGTATTAGTTGGGTAGCCTCAGGATTAGGTGAACCAATAGCTACCTTTAAGCCTTGGTTAGATCCAACACTCATAGGTGAGGCTAAGTTAATGGTTGAAGTTGAGCTTGACAAGAACTTTCCTGATCGTATTTTGGCCGAGGATGAGCAAGGAAATGTCTCTCTTGTGGATGTCGAGTACGCTTGGCTTCCAGCAAAATGCAGTTACTGTGGGGTTATAGGTCATAAGGAGTCAAGATGTCTTAGGGATTCCCCCCAAGTCCCTCTAGTTGCGCAATCGCCCTCGACTATTCTAGTTAATCAAGTACCCTCTTCGGATGCCTTAGTGACTCCAGTAGTTGCTCCAAATGATGCTATAGCTGTTACAGTTAATACAGAAGAACCAACAACTCTCATTGTCAAAGCTATGGGTCCATGTAGTCAAATCTCTTTTTCCTCTCCTATAGAGGAAACCACAATTCTCCCATCTACTGTTATACCAAACTCTTCTTCAAACGAGGAAGCCACTGAAACCACAATATCATCAGTCAATTTGACTGCTCCTGACCTGGCTACTTCATCTACTTCTAAGTCTTTCCCCTGTTTAAACATATCCTCTACACCATCTTCTAGTGGTCCTTTGTCGATTACTAGTGTGTTAGGTTGTAGCTCAAATTCCTTGGGATTTGAGGCTTCTGCAGGATATGAAACTCAGGGTGGACGTTTGGTTAAACCGTCTGTGAAGCTTAGGGACATGGAATGGAGCACGGTTGGGAGGGGTAAGCATGGCCGTGGAGATCGCGGAGGACGTCGAGGACGTGCATCTTCAAATCCTCTGTAGTCCCTCTCCTGCTAGTTTTCTTGTAACTTGGTTTTACAACTTACCTTTTGGTCAATTTGTAATTCTAGTTCTCTTACTTCTTTATGACTCCTGTATCAAAACTATATGGTCTCACAAGCCATATCATTTTATGTTCTGTTTTAATTAAAATCCTTTCAAAAAAAAAAAAATGACTGTAACACTTGTCAATAATTTCTTAGTTCACTGACTTGATCTTCGACTCCTTGAAATTGCTCATATTCTAGACTCGGTGGATCCCAGAGCTTTTCCACTCCAAAGGTCACTAAGTCCCCATAATGCTCCTCCTTAAAAAATCATTTTCATACCAATTAACTGGGATAATCGGAAGGTGTTAATGGTAAAACAATGTTTAGTCTGTGATGATGAATAATATGAAAAGAAATTGAATATCAGGAACATGTTTAGATAACTTAAACTGATAATAATTAACAAAATACTCATAAAACAAAGTAACAAAATAAACTCTCATGGTATCTTAATTAGTGATGTAGGTGCTCTTTAACATTTTCAATACTAACATTAAAAAAAATCATGCTAAAGTAATGTCAAAACACGAGCTGTGAGATCTAATTAGTCAAACGTAACTGCTATAGAATATTAATCTGTGTTCTGTTCTTTTGATTTATTGGTACAAGGCTTGCTCTAGTTTTCCAACTCAAACAAGCTTACATACTGTATATAGAAACTCTCTTTCTTTCTTAAGTTCTTAACATACTCAGATGCAAGAGAGGTACAGATAATCTCTTAAAGACAATAAAAGGCAAAATGACCATAATACCATTTGCTAAGAAACTTTTGAAAGAAAACATTCAAAAAGAGACATTAAAGAGGCAAGACCAATCATGTAACGAGAACGTAGTGGTCCAGTGAAAGAACATATCACGTGAACTCTTCACTCATATATGTCCACACTCTTTCTTCTTTTTCTTTTCACTCCACAAGTTTTTTATTGATACAATTTATACCCCAATATTCCTAAACTGAAAAAGCTCCCATTTCCGAAATTAAACTACTCCAAAATTTTTGGTTTACTATTTCTTTAATTTTAGACCATAGTTGAATTTTGTTGGTAAAAGGTAAAAAATCCATATCACATTTATAAATATATAGTCTTCTTTTCTAATGAAGTTTGTTTACTTGAAGAACAAATCTTAAAAGCCTCATGTCTTTTTCTGACAGAAGTCAAGTACTTATGCCATTGATTTCACCATCTAGATTCTATATGACATCATCATGAACATGTTGTTTTATCCTTGAAATAGTTAAATGTCGTTAAATGATATATTTCTATATTAGTGTAAAAATCCTTGAGGCAGAAAAAGGTATATATAATACCAACCCATTTTGCATAGCTACATATATTTAGGCGTTAAAACAAAAATTTACTTTTTCACTTTTTATAAATTTGCACATACACTAGATTGCAGATCATAATTCTTTGAATATCTATACTTCCAATGTTTAATTTTTTTTTAACTTGTTAAATTTCCTTGTTTAACCTATCCGATAAAAATTGAAAACAATGTTTATATTCCCGCGTAAAATAGTAGAGATGAAGAAATCAACTATTCACAATAATCGTAATTAGTATACACACTCCCAAAAAAATAAAATAAAAATAAAGAACATTTCAACTAGTTTCTTTGTACAAAACAAAAACTGAATGACTTCCTTTCTATTCACCCAAGTGAAGAAAAAAACGACATAAGATAAAATAATAAGAGACATCAAACTGAATTTATCACAATTTTTTTTTATACATGTGATTAGAATATATCTTCTAAAATTCTTGACAAAATGAGACTCTTTGTCAAGATTTTTTTCCAAGAAGAGAAACATAAATTTTGTCGATGATGACATGAAGATTTTATCATACATTGAGGAGCTGCTCTTTTTCGATAGTCGGCTTAATGTCGACGGCCGAAGTAGCTTCGGCTCCGATTGCTGGAGAAAGACTTGCATTTTCCACTTTCTTGAGGCTCTGTTGTTGATACACTTGTTGAAGTCTTTCTATTTCCCTCTTCAATGCTTCTTGATGAGCTACAACAAGTACATCATTAATTATAAAAGTGCTATTTTTGTTTTTAAAATATTTTTTTTCTTAAAATGTCTAGCTAGCAAATCCTTGTATTATCACAGAAAGAAATTTATTGGGCGTGTCAGCAAATAATTAATTACAATATGGAAGAAAACAATATATTATACACATAATTAAATAAATAAAGTAAAAGCTAGTTTATATATAAGTGTTAATTACACACACATTCCATATCTTTCCTCGCAAATTTACTTGTAAAATTTATCCAAAAGTCACATAATTGTGAATATGCATGCAAAGAGAAAATAGCTAGTATTGTATATAATGTTTTTTTTTTAATCAATAATTCAACAATATTATGCATTAAGTGAATATGAACATAGGCGGTGGCACATTAATTAATAAGAATAACACAAATCACTAGACTGCAAATCATGGTTAGATATAGTGTAATCTTATGCTTTAGATTTTTTTAATTAAATGGAATATATAATTAGTTTAAAATGAAAGAAAGAAAAGAGAAAAATTACCATCTTTGAAAACCTTGTCTTGGGCTAAAGCAGCGATCCGTTGCTTGAGAGCACTATTGTCAACATTGAGAAGTAAACGTTGGTGATCCAAGAAGGCAACTCTTGGCGATAACACTGACACTTCGGCCTTCAATTTTTGACAATTATAATTCAAGTTCAACAAAAACATATAATTATTTGTATATTTTAGAAAGCTATATGCAATGTATGTGTAGATGAAATACCTGCAATGAAGTGACGCTACGTTCGAGCTCTGATATGTACTGCAATTTCCTCACCCTTGATCTTTGTGCTGACTGTCGATTTGCTAATATTCTGTACAACCATTCCATAATTTCATTTTATTAAATTTATCAATATGTTATTACTCCATCTTTTTACTCGTATAAGAAATGTTGATTAAGAATTTGAAGATTTTTTTTTTCCCTTTCTACATTTTGGAAATGGAATGTTTTACCAAATTAATTGAATATTACCGAGACAAACAAGTAAAACTAAACTTAATTTAAACTGTTTCATAAAAAAAATAAAACAAATAATCTGAAAAAAGTTTCTCTAAAATATCTTAGAAAACAAATTGGAGGAAATAAATATGGTTTATCATAATTAACTTAGTTAATAAATTGTACGTGCATGCATGATCTTGAGTTTTACCTTTTAACCCTTTTGGGATCAAGAATCCGGTTACCGGAGCTATCACCGGAATTATTAGTCGACGCTGTACCATCCTCCGGCTCCATCTTGCATTGGCTCTGAACTTCATCGTGATTGTTATTATTACTATCATTCATCTTATTATGATCGGACGGTGGCTTTTTGTTGTCGACGTCGTTAAAGCTATTATGATCCGACGGTGTAGATGAATTATTCGACGAAGAGCCAGTGGGTCCCACATTGTTGTTGTTGTTGTTATTATTATGGCAAGAAGAAAGATTGTTACTAGTTTTATTATGTAACTCGTCCTCGTCGGTGAACATCGACATGAATTGCTCATCGTCGAATCTATCGAAATGGTGGTTTCCATCGGGAGCTTCGAGGAAGGCGATAGAGTCGCTTATGGAACGACGGTGGTTGCCACGGCGAGCCGTGGAGAAATCGAGAAATTCATCCACCCACGAAGGGTTTTGTACAGCGGTTGTGGTTGCGTTAGTTGCGGTAGAGAAAGGAGAGAATTTTTGGGATGAGAAATCAGGCCAATGCGGTGTCATGTTTGGGATTTTAGGAGGGAGTTGCGCCATTCTAAAGAGATTTTTTTTACAAAACTCCAATGGCAAGAATCGATTTCTTGATAATTTACAAGATTTAGGAAAGCAGAAAAGACTAATTTACAAGAGGAATTAGCGTAAACCCAAATTGAATAAACTTTCAGATGAAAAGAAACGAAAATTTTGGAAGATATGAGAAAGTGGAATTAGAGCAATATTGTTCTAAACCATAGGAAAAGATAGAGGAAGAAAAGGGAAGGAGAGGAATGAAAGGAGTAACCAAAATGGCTAAGTTTAACAAATGGTAGTTATCATAAATAGAACAAAAAGGAGATAATTAGAGAAGAGTGCATGGGAGGCATAAAATATATATAATGTAAACTTTTTGGATGAAGAAAAACATAATGAATACGATGTGATCAAAGTGTTTTTATTATCTTTGAGTAAGGTCACATGGGGAGAGAGAGATTGTGAGATCGGTACAGCTATTAATTTGATAGCTGTGTTTTTTTTTTTTTATAAAAGGTCTCAACGGTATATTACTGGAAAGTCTCTTCCACTAGTTTCTATTAATTTTATTCATTAATATATTAAAAAAAAAACTTAAATCTATGCTAGAGATTTGGAAAAGGAATCAAGACAGCATGTGATCTTGTGACATCTGCTCTTAAGAGAATCTACCAATGGTGTTCGGTTTTTTATCACTTCAAATCGATCAATTCTCATAAGTGTTTCTGGTTTTATAAACAATTTAAACCATCTATCATATATTTTTAAAGTATGGTTGTTCATATGTAAATCAGTAATTAATCATGTGCTATGGTATCATTGTATCATATTGATTATGGATCTTACCTTACATCTTTGTAAAAAAAGAGAATCACTCTAGGCTACTTGAGATAGGAAACAAGTCCCCATTGCTTTGTGGTTTTGGTACAAATATTCTTCATATATAGTTAGGAATTGTGATTGAATGAAAGAAAATAAAGATATCACATATCAAACTTATTCAGTCAACAAGAGGAGCAATTATTGTTTTAGATTCTTTGGTCACTGGTTTTGGTTCTGTTCTTCTCTTCTTTCTTTTTTTTGGTCACCCTTTTTTACATGCTATAAATCAATGCTAATGAAGGGAGATTCAATACATGCAATATAAGGTGAATGGTATAGTAGAGGGAAGAGTGACATACATAAAGAATGATATATAGCTGTGAAATAGGGAAATAAAAGGAGAAAATATCATGAGAATAATGTTGATGTATAAGTCCATGTGATTTGTTTTGTGTACTCTTTCTCTCAATATTTGCTTTGTCCGTAGACTACACCCACACATGTAGGACACTTGCCACATTTTCTATTTCAAACTATTAAATCGTATAATTTCAGAATTTTGGTCTCTCTAGCGATTGTATTCTCGACCGGAATAATTAACTCCGATCCTTCTCTAAATATGTATCTAATACGTATGAAAAAAAAGTTGCTGATGACCAAAAAAAATAAAAAATAATGCATCCAACTTTTTGCATGTTATCATAAGAATTGACTGAAAAGCTTCCAAGGCAAAAAATGATGAAACAAGTGAACAAAAAGGTTCGACTTGTGAGATTGAACTGAAAGTAAAATTAATTAGATGAACAAACATAATAAACAAACAAAAAGAAAGAGTGGAAGTGTGGAACTTAGGTTGCTTAGGTGGTCAATTAAAATGCAATGGCATTACACGATAACCACTGATTGGCTAGAGGGATATATAGTAGATTTGTTTGCTAAATAAAAATCAAATTTATAAATACTGGAAAATTGTAACAATAATTAGAGGACAACAAAAGCAGGTAGGAATAGTGAACTAGCTAGTAAATTGATCAAAGGATCATATATGCATGCCAACCAAAATTATAATAAATATTTACATGCAAGTGCTGATCTCCTTTTTCATAATCAATTCAGTTTTGCCTCGCATGTCTCCATGTATATACATGTAAGTGAGCGTGAATTGTATATCTATTTTCTATGTTTTTTTTTATATATTGATTATAAGTTAATGTGTATTCTATTCGGTTATGCAGATTTCAATTGGTTAGAGTGAGCTTCCGTATTTTGTACAATTGGTTATGTACGGTGACTTAGTATATAATATATATGGGATCACAGATCACAAATCACAACATGTAATTTATTAAATTGATATATATTTTTTCAATCTATCTTTTTGACTTGTCCGATGGAAATCTCTAAAGCAACATATGAAAATCAATGATTGAAATGGATTTAATTCTTTCTTTTCTTTTTCTTTTCCGTCAAGCTATTTATGAATTTACAATATCATTGAGATAATAACGTTGTATTACAGTTTCCCACCATATTAAAGCTTGCTTAAACTCGATTCATTTTATAAAAAAACATATAATGGTCACCATAAAAAATTCTATAAACTGGAATGTGTGCAAACTCAAATGTTTAGTTATGGGATTATTTAAACTAAGAATCCAATGTTTGAAGCTATTATGATCATTTAAATTCTTAAACTGTGATATTAGTCTCTTAAACAAATTGTCCATCACTAGAAACTATCCATATCAAGAGATCATCGAGCTGTTACAATATTCATCAATACCTCCTTTGGTTTCTACTAATCTAAGGGCTTGAAAAAAAAAAAAAAAAAAGAAGACATACATATGATTCAAGAAACAAATACTCACACCTAAACACAGATTCAGCTACTGAAGACAATTGACATATGTGATTTTAGCACTAACGTTCGGGGTAAAAGCTTCCATAGAGTGTTAGTTTCTATTCGGAGGTAAATTCTTAAGCAGGTGCCGTCTCCTCTTAGACCGAATACGTCCCCTAAGCATCCATAAGATCAACAAGAAACCGATCAAAACCAGCTGAACCATGAAAACAAGCTTCATACCTGGAGACAACAACACATTTAGCATTTCGGTTAGCTCAACAATCGAAACAAATCAGCTCTCGGAGATCAGTTTCCAAACCTTGAAAATTCCTGATCACCCCCTGAAGACTCACTACACTTTCCAATTCTTTGGGATCAGTCGCTGTACCGAGTTGTCTATGAACAGATTTAAGAGCAGTTCTAGGCTTGTAAATGTAGTTAAAATTACCACCCATTACACATGTATTGGGACAACTAATACTACTCTCGTACTCATCGCTTCCATCGCAGCAATCTGAGACACAAAACTATTCTTATCTCAACACACACGTAGAATGGGGTTCCAACAGTGATCATACACCAAGAAGGCTTAACAAGAATCATTTCAAAGATGTTACTAACCACAGATTTGATCGTTAACACGAGAAGAGTAAACGAATCTCGGAGAACTTCCAATGTTCCTGCAATAAAATTTACCATTTGGACAAGCCGATGTTCCTGAAGTAAAAATCAATTTTCCAATCAATCTAACAGGAACCCCAATCAAATTAAGAAACATAATTTGTATCCAAACACATTGTAAAACAGAGTAAAATCTGAGCAATTCAACCCAAAATCTAAGTCTAAATCTCTGTGGATTCTTGGAAAGTTTCTAAATTTCGAAATGCCCACAAATTAGATTAGACCAAAGTTAGTACCAGGCTCATCAGTTCCATCGAGACAATCGCAGAAATTGTCATTGAGACGATCTCTAGAGAATGAATTGGAGCCATCTTTGCATTTGATGATATCTGAATCGAAGTACTTTTCATCTGCTTCATAACAAAAGTGGTAAATCAGAATACAAAAATGAGAAAGTTTACAAATTTGTCGATGAGATTGAAGAAGTGAGACCTAATGGATGAACACCGATGAGAGGAGAAGCCGAATTGACGGAGACGACGACGGCGAATAGAAAAGACGACACGCAGTGTATCAGCCTAATCTGATTTCTCGACATGTTTGCTGTTTTTTTTTCCCAGTTGAGTTGTGTTCGTAAATCGGTATAGCTAAGAAAAACATTAGTTGACCGTTGACTTACTCTAACGAGACACTGTTTTGTTCACAACTTGCTTGTTTCATTTGATTGGGCTTTTAGCTTCAATCTTATTGGGCCAGAATTATGTTTTTTCTGTCAAAATTTTAAACAGAATTATGTAAAAAACCTATGTGTAAATTGCTATCTAAAAATTATGTGAATTAATTTTTTTTAGTTGATAAAAATGATCTAGAGTCAAAATTTTCTATGAAGTTAGATTATTTGTATTTGCCTTGATGATTGATTGCCTAGTGTTAATTAAAATGTTTTGATTCCAAAAGTAGTCATTGGGTATATATTATTTAATTAGATGATTCTTGTATAGTTGTTAATGATGCTACATCTACAAATGGAGCTATATATTTTTTTCATAATAAAAATAGCGAAAATTGTTTTTAATACTAGTTCACCATACTTATTTTCGATCATTGTAATTCAGAAAATATCACTGTTGTAACAAATTATAGAACAACAAATACAAATGTTAAAAGTGTTGTTCAACAACTTCTCAAATGTACAAAAATTGCATATTATTTTTAGAGTATCTACCACACGCAAAAGAGCAGCACGCTCACGCTCACGCTCACGCTTGTTAGCTTCTTCTTGCTCACGTAAAGCTTCGATTTCGCTTGCAAACATATAATTTATAACCTTCATACATTTGTCCTTCTTCAATCCCAATTTCAACATATCAGTATACATTGTTTCTATATTGGAATCAGAAGATTTATGTTGGAGACTGAATGATCGGACCGAGAGAGAATTTCATAAGTGAAAGCGTGTATTTCTTATAAGATGAAATGGTTACAATACACATATCAAATAGGCACAACCTTTACATAAGTCCATATAAAGTATTGGTATGATCTTTCTATAAAGGTCCTACAAACAAAATAACAAGGATTGATTTATAGAAAGATTACAAGCTATAAATGAACAACTATCTTTTATTGATCAAATAAACATTGGAAGATTACATTATGACGTGATTAAACACACCTTATTCTCCAAAAAAAATGAAAATGATTCTAATACTATTAATACTTGTTTTGAGCTAAGTCTGCCTCAAATGTATTAAAGAGACACATCAATTTAACCGTAACACGTAGGTAGATTCTCCCAGGAAACAAAGTAGGCCAGCAACTATCAGAAAGTCCGTCAAGAGTTTTGCAACAAGCATGCCTCATGTGACCAAATTGTCCTTTGAACATCCCACCAATTGCCTCGAAACAACCATTCACACTCTTGATCGCACCCAAGCACTCTTTAGGGTCTAACCTTTGAGGATCTAAGCCTTGAGGAAATTCATCTTTCAACGTTGTTGCTTCACTTTCGTAGTCGTGTGAATGAGATATCTGATTTGCCGATGAAGCTAGTATCACCGAGCCAAAGAAGATTAGAGCGACAAGAATCAAGTTTGGAGTTTTTGAGCCATTGGAAAATAAGAAAACAAGAGATGTTATGAGAGTTTGGAATGAGTTTTAATGTTCTCATGAGGGTTAATATATAGTAGTAGAGAGTGTGAGGGATATAAAAATTAATTAACCTTTAATTTTAGGAGTACTATTAATGTCTGCATTATGAAAATATATCTGTTTATTTTGTGTCTATATACAAGATCGATTTTATCTCCATAGTTAAAATTTTAATATAGGCAGAGATTAATTAATCGATCTCTTTCTTTACTTATTTCCATACTCAAACATCATGAAATTATGTGATTTTGGATCTCGTGAATAATTAGAAACCATCTATTGATGGGCATCAAATCCCTTTGAGATAATAGAATCATGTAATATAGTAAGTTAAATATTTGGTATGAAGACATTGTGTTGTAAATTGCATGACATAATTTTTGTGATATAGCTACATTTATCAAAACTTGGTAAACATACATAATTTATATTTCACATTTGAAAATTTTGTTACGTATACTGTCCCACCGTCGATTTTTTTTTTCCCGCATATGAACATATATACACTCATATTACATTTTAATTTTCTTACAAAAATCGACAAAAATGTTTCTATCATTTAAAACTTCTAATATTTTATTTTCTAGAAAATAAAGAAATTAAGTTCGTTTACGGTTAGCACTATTAGACACTCTCCTTTGAGATGAGATTTAAGAAGAGATCTATGCTTATGGTCTTAAACTTCAACGAAACCAAATGTATCCTTTCAAAAGGGACTTCTTCTTTTTGTTTGAAGTTTGAACTGATTTTGAAATCACGTTGGGCACGAAAATCATAAACATGGTATTACAAAAATGCAACTAGGGAAAAAAAAAACAAATATTCTTTTATTAACAAAAAAACAGAAGTGGTGAAATTCATGAACAGAAACGGTAAAAATATAGGAAAGAAAGCAGAAAACTCAATGACAAAAATACAAAGGTGGTTCAAAAATTTTAAATCACTATTACTAAAACGGTTACAATTAGAGAAGCAAACAAATGTACACTAAACTCTTAATGAATGACAAAAATACAAAAAGGTCAAAATGCATGCAATTTATCAAGTTGAACAAGTGACGAAATATAAAAATGGTCAAAATGCTTGACATTTATCAACTTCAAGAGTGTCTTCTTCTATAAATTGGACTGCATATCAATATATCATCAAACAAAAAAAAAAGTTACAAATAATCATATTATTGAACTTCCAAGTCTTTTCTTCCTCTTGTTGCAAGTCCTCAATAATATTCTATCATGTTGATCAAGAGTGTCAATTTTCTCCTAGTGGCTATATGCATCACAACTTCAGTCAATGCTCGAGTAAGGCGGCTTCAAGCAAACGATGATGCGCCAGGGACGCCCGGGACAACCGAAGAATGCTTGTCTGTATGGCTCGATAATTTTCCCGAGTGTTACGCGGAGATCTTTGCAGTCAAACCACCCGGTCAAGGTCAATCGTCGTGGATAGGTCCTGCTTGTTGTACAGCTGCTAAGGAAGCTGAAGCTCACTGTGCACCAAGTTCTCCGTTCTATCCATTTTTTCCTCCTAGCCTAAAGGAACAATGCTCTCAAATTGTTGGTCCTCCATCCAAATTGTAAGATCAATAAAGAGTGATTATGTAAAAGTTTTTCTTCGGAATGATCTAATAACAATATTGTTGCGTTTCTCATGTTTCAGTCAATTTTAATAATGCTCATCCACTTTGCATTGTACCAAATGTATTGTTAGCTCATTTTCTGCATCTTAGCGATCAACTTTCCTTTAAATTGATTGTTGAGGCTATGGTTGATGAATGAATAGGCAGTTTCTGTATGGATTAAGGCCAACAACGAAGATTTCAAGTGAGAACTTAAAACGCAAGTGAAACATGATAGAAGAGAATTACAGAACTTTTTTTTTGACCAAATCCTAATGGTTTTAGACGAGAAATTTGAAGCTAATAGAAATTTACAACCCATCTCAGATTCTCAAGAAAACAGTAAGACTTCTCCCTACGAACACCAACCATGATATAAGTTAACTACGATAAATCCAATCTGATCCTATAGTAGTCAGATAAAAGCATCAGTGATGGGATAATGGCCCGTTTGTATCATTGTTTGAGACATAGCTCGGCGTTGTTGTTGCAGGAGTCGCAGTGCCTTGAGTTAGATTTCCAGGTGCTAACTTGACTCCTTTGGTGGCCTTTGCACGACCTCTGGTTGGAGGAGAAGGTTTGTCTGAAGCCACTTCAGCTGTTAGCTGTCCCATCTTCTTCTGCAGATCAGCAAGAGGGTCTTTTGATACCTTTCCTTTAGGGCTCTTCTTTCCATTTGTTAACTTGAGCTCTAGTCGATATAAGGCACATCCATCAGATTCATTGATCTGGTATTCAAATAGATGCCACTCGAAGAGACCTGGAGGTTGTGGATCCATGTAGTAAGATCTCTTCTGGCCTTCTTGTTCTTTCATCACTTGTTTTCTTGATTCATGCCATCCTCGGCCACTGTAATCTGGAAGGGATCTTTGCTTTCGGTTTCCACTATCATATGCTCGTCTAGGTTTGTCAAAGAAGAGCCATTCCCTAATCGTTTCACCCTGAAGCAGTCCAAGATCAAATAGCTCTGCAAAGCGGAAAAAAAATAACAAATGGAAACTCAGAGACGATGATGAAATGTTGTACTAAAAAGAAGAAGCAAAAGTCGATGAGCATATGCTTTTACCTGGTGAGTTCCATGGACATTTTGTGTTAACAGCTCCTTCACACACTGGGATGCCAACATTCTTACCCTGAGTCTTAGCACGAAGAGCATCAATCATTATGTTGTCTTTCAGACTTATGCCCCCTTCTCTTAAGACAGGTTGTTTGCGTGAACCTTCATCAGGAGCTCTATTCCCATGGAAGTCACTGCAATAGTCCATGTACCAGTCAGATCCCTGAGCAGGCCTTGTACAATCCCATAGTGCACACTTTGGTCTCAGAGAGGTAGAAGGGGGAACATGGGCGCTTGATGGAGTAGTAAATTCAGCAGAGTCTCCAGAAATATCAAGCTTAATGGAAGAGCTGTTGTCGAACTCCTGACGCATTTCTGAGAGATGGTAATCCAGCTGAGAAGTTATATCCAAATTGCCGATATTTTGGTCATGGAAGTTAGGTACGGAGTTTATGCTTGGATCAAACTCTTGAAATGAATGATAGAGTTGCGGGCCATGAGTTACAGTGTTATTACTAGTATCCTGACATAAAAAAGATGAACCATAAGAAATATAGAATCAATGGTGTTACAAATTTTAGAGGTAGAAATCCAACAACTCAAAACCAAGAGACAATTGACAAAGTTCTGGATATTAATCCACAATCTGTTCAAGCAAAAAGATTATAGGAGATTCCCACACGCCCTTGATGCAGAGAGTCAGAGAGTATCATAATCCTTATCAATCCAATACCAAAACTTGTGCTACCCAAAACAATGTTGCAAACAGACTAAAACAGAGTTACTAGCTCACCTCAAAGCCATTGTCGAAATTAATACTGTCGAAATTAATACTGTTGAAAGGACTTTGACTAAAATCATCAAGTGTCCATTCCACATTCTCCGTAGCACACAAGTTCTGAGCAAAACCATCAGGCTTTGGCAGAGGGTGTTCCTTTAACGAACTAGTTGCATCATCTTCCTCATCATTTAGTTTCAAGAGTCGAGCTATCTCCTCCGAGAACTGGCTAATACTTCCACCCTGCACATATCAAAGAGACAAAATAGCTCAAAAATCTCCACAAAAATCAAGTCTTTTCCTCATCCAACATAGATACATTGCACTAAACTCGAAGACTAAGAACATACCAAAAGAGATGATTCTGGAGAAGGAGCAGTGAGTTCAGCTTGCCATTCACGTAGATTCTGAGAGATTTGTGCTTCCAAAAGTGCATGATCACTAAGCCTCCCATCTTTTCTAGCAGCTTGAAGTTCACAAAACCTGTCTTGAAGCTCCATTAGCTTCTCCCTCATATTCTGATGCGCCGAAGATACACAAGTGATCTTCTTTGGATAGTTTGACATCTTAATTCACTTCTCTCTTCTTCCTAATCAAAACCATTCAACAAAATCAACTCAGAAACCTAAATCACAGAGACAAATCCTTCGCTATGAAGAAAAAAAAAAACCTAAATTTCGAATGCCCATGAGAAAACAAACATAAAACTTCAAAATTAAGATTCAGATGCTAAAAACCCAATATCAAATCAATCAATAGCATCAATTCTGAACCCTAAATTCGCAACTCAATTCTTAAAAAAATCGGAAAAACTATAACATGGGTTTGACTAAGAAACCAATAAAATCGAAATCCATTGTAGTAAACTCACGATTTCTGATTGTGATTGAGAAGACGAAGAAAGTGGAGTTATCGCGATTATGAAGAAGAAGAAGAGAAGTTTATACAGCAAAGAAGAAAGAATGATTCATCTTGACGTTTTACCTAAAACGCTGCGTTTTACTATTTAGTAAATTTGGTGTATTTTCCCAAAACAAATAAATTCAAAACTTTAATTCAATACATAATTACTGATTTTTCCAGTACAAAAAAAAAAAAAAAACTCCAAATATTATTGGATGAGACAAAATAAAATTTTAATTTTTAAACCAAATATAATTAGATCATAGTTAAATTAATCCATTTGATTCGAAAATCTAATTGTGTTATAACCAACCAAGTTAACCCAACATCAGCTGAAATTCAATACAAACTAATATTTTAAAATATATAATCGTATGTAGTTTAATCAAATCCAATATCCAATACATAGTGAAGATAAATACAAACTAGAATAACCATATGTAAGATTTATATAGTAAATTTAACTATAAATAATACAAAAGAGTTAAAAGAAAAAAGAACTTCAGCTGATCCAACTATACATAGAGGCAACGCTTGTAGAAAAAATGTTGCCTTTCTTCTTTTCCAAAATAATGAAAAAATAATTCTTGTTGGTTTTACCATGTTATTAATATACCATCAGTTGACAAAAAAAAAAACCAAAATCTCTTTCTTTTTGTAGGTTCTTCTTTTCTTTGACCTGAAGAAGGATGGGCTCTTACATGGGCTAGAGAGAAAGGGCCCAACAAGTATAGTCTAACTTCCTGTAGGCTTAGGTTTGGGTTTTAGTGCGACATTGATTGAGCAGAAGAAGACAAGAAGATTTCAGAATGAGTGAACGTAAAAGAATTTTAGAAAAATATGTATGTCATTGTTCTTGTCTCTCTCGTTGAGTCTTTGATCCTAAATCTACTCTTCTCCTTCTATTTGATACGACATTGATTCGTTCATTTTCTTGTTATTGTGTTTCAAGGTTAAGGAGGAGAAACTCGATGATTGTTAGGAAAACCTATGCAAGAGATCATAGAGACCAGACTACAACTGTCTCATGGGATTGAACCTCATAAACCTCATGTAGCTCTGATATCGACTCGTGGCTTAAAAGATGGAAGGAAGCTCGAGAAACACCTATTAAATCCTACGCTCGTTTAGTCGGTACCTTGGGGGAAGCATTTCCAAGCTTGAAAGTCACAATGCGCAAGCACAAAATTTGAAAATATTGTGTACAATTTTTTTTTATTTCTTGAGTTAATATATTGTTTTTTTTTCTTTCTAATGTATTTGTGGCTGTGTGCTAAGGTGTTAGAGCGGTACATGCGTTCCATACTTGCTCGAACACCATGGATTAGAACCTCCTCCTCCCCGTAAGAGCACTAACACCAGGCAAATACAGTATATGGTTTTCTTCGTTCGTATTAATTAGANTTTTTTTTTTTTTTTTTTTTTTTTGCAGTTTAGTTGTCGTTGAATTTTTTATGGGTTTGGTAAATATAGTTTTACATATTAATGAGTCCCTTTTTTCAGCTGAAGAAGCGATCCTGTACAATTCCAAGCTTTTCATGAAGAACATCTCCACGACGAAGTAGACCTATTGGAACATCGCTTCCTTGTCGATCAACTTAGCAAGAATTATTCCCAACTCCTTGATCCTTGAAGTAGTAGCTTATTTTCTAAATATGTAACAAGATGTATATACTTGCTAGTTTTTCAAAAATTTATGGAGTTGGTAAGTGAATAGAAAAATGTAAAACAAATTAACTAATCCTTACCTTTCAAGTATGAGCTCAAGGCGTGATTTTCTATGTCGTTAATGCACATTACATACATTATCTAATCAGTGTCATTTTTGCCACAACTTTCTAATCAGTGTCTTAATCAACTAATAATTTGGTTTCTTTTAATTTGGCTCTCTCTATGATAATATGATCATATATACAAATCTCTCAATATCACAAATATAATATGTGTGATGATACAAACAACAAATAAATTGGTGGAGCCAAGATGGAATAAGATGAAAATGAAATGGAATATGATGAAAATGAAATGGAAGATATTGACACAAACATATTAATGCAACACAGAGTTCCCATACCACAATAAAAATTGGTCTCAAGTAACTTCCAATTATAGTAAACAAGTAGACACATTGCAGGCATGAGGCATCATGAATAAGTAACTATCCTCCATTCAATTCCTCTCTCTTTAATCATGAAACTACCTCTTTGTCTCTTTTTTCTCTCTTACACATTTTTTCTATTTTCTTTTTTCACAAATTTTTCCACTCATCAAAACAATATAGCCTAGCTGTACTCATTATTCTCCAATATATCTGACCAAACATGTAACAGACTTAAACCCTAATAAATGTTCATCCGTACACTTAAAGACACACCTCGAATAAGGTTAAAAATCCCACCTTCTTCTTCTTCTTTTTTATCTCCCTTTGACTCCATATAAACACTTTGTAACTCCTTTCCTTAGTTCCTCAGTAAACTCACAACTCAAGAATAAGGTTCTTCATCATCTTTCTCATTTCTGAATTATATATATACACTCCATATTGTAACATCTTTTTATGTTTCATGCAGGGGACTATATAGTATCATAATTTGAAGAATATGAAGAGGACACATTTGGCAAGTTTCAGCAGTAGATACCAAACTCATCATCAAGAAGGAGAAGAAGATCACACTAATGGTCATCATGACCACAGCATCATCAAGAATCATTACAAGAACTACGAAGCTGGTTTGATCCCATGGCCACCCAAGAACTACACTTGCACCTTCTGTAGGAGAGAGTTTAGATCTGCTCAAGCACTTGGAGGACACATGAATGTTCACAGAAGAGACAGAGCAAAGCTCAAACAGATTCCTTCTTGGCTCTTTGAATCTAACCCTAATTTCACCTCTTCTTCTTCCTCCTCCTCCCCTTCTTTGACACCACCAGCTCATCGTGAGCCTTCCTTAACCAACCAGAGATCCAAAACAACTCCTTTTTCGTCTCCCCGGTTCGATCTTTTGGACAAGACTACTAGCTTTGGAGGTTTGATGGGAGAAAGAGATAAGAACAAGAGCAATGTATGTAGAAGAGAGATCAAGAAGAGTGCTATGGATGCATGTCATGGTGCAAGATGTGAGATGAGTTGTGTGGATCTGATGAACAAGAGAGATGAAGTCATGGGTTTGGAGCTTGAGATGGGTTTGAGGAATCCTAAACAAGTTCTTGATTTGGAGCTTCGACTTGGCTATCTTTAAATAACTTTGTTTTGAAATGTTTACTACAAAATTATATATGATTTATGTATGTAAAGCTGAGAAGTGAGTAAGAGACTGTGTTGCATTTAGGCTAATGATATTAAATAGTAGAATTAAAGTTGATGGGAAGTCAAAAAGAAATTATACCAAGTTTGAAAAAGTCTCTAAATTTTGTTTCTAGTTTTTTTTTTTCAGTTTTAAGAAAGATTAAATGTATTAGAAAATCTGTTTTAAATATTTCTTCATCAACAATGTTTACTCTAAGCTAAAGGATCAATTTAATCTTAAAATCTATCTAAAGCTGAGGAGTGAGTAAGAGCAATGATATTAAATAGTACTAGAATATTTAAAGTTGATGGAATAAGTCAAAAAAAGAAATCAGAGCAAGTTGGAAACAAAAATCTACAAATTTCTTTCTATGTTATTAAGTTTTAAATAAAAAATGTATTTAAGAATTTGTTTACTCTAAGTGAGAGGATCAATTTAATCTAAAAATGAATTTATGTGGTGTTCTAATATGTGATATTTTCCAAAAAAAAATAAAAAATAATAACTTAGTAAAAGATACTGAAAAACAAAACAACAATGTTTGTCTTTTTAAAAACTTTAACATTGTTGGTATTAAATCCGTCAATGTCAATCAACCTTATATGTGATTTGTAAAAAGATGAAATTGTATAGTATAAATATAGGAAAATATGATGATGTATAGACACATACAAGTAGAGTTACGTGGAATAGGAGCTAGAAAAGATTAGAGAAAGTGGGTTGCATGTGTATGTGAGTGTTAAGAAAGAAAGAAAAAAAAAAGTGGTAAAGATTGCATTATTATAGAGATGGGTTGATGAGACACAAACGCATGCGACAAAGTGGTACTATGAAACATGTAAAGATGGATGATGTATCAATTGACTCATGAATAGTTAATGTTTTCATCTTTTACACTCACCATCACATTTTAGCTTTGTATTTATATGTGTTGTATTAATTCCCATGCATGTTGTTAATGCACTTCATGGTGTATGTATGTGTGTGTTAAATTTTCTGATATAAAAAGAAATAAGTGTCTTACTGATATTATATAGAATTACTAAAATTTAGAATAAGTGTTATTTATTCTAATAAGAAATCCGATAATGGAGATAATAATTATAAATTCTTAACTCGATATATCTTACTGATATTTCAAAAAAAAAAAGAAAAATCAATTATAAAAAAAAATTCTAGAAAATTTTATTGAAAACATGGCAGTTTTCAACAGTTTATATCAACAAATATTGTAACAAAATTAGTTTGGTTGTATTCCGTCTTAAAATATATACCCACTTACATACTATTTTTTTATTTTTCTTGGAAGATTTTTAGTATTATGTGATTTTTATATGCTAATCGATTAGAATGACATTAATTAGAAGATTGTCAAAAAAAATTATGACCAACTTACACATTGGAAATACCGTCCAAAATGACCACGTATTCTTGAAATAATATGTTAATAACAATACTAGTAAAAATCGATAATATTCTTATAAGATTTTTGTTTATTCTATTTAATATGGACCAACAAAATATTACTCATTTTATCCTTTTTGCATCATATATTTCTATAAGCACGTGTGACTGTGTGAGTTTATGGTAAGGAAGACTTCAACACTAAGTAAATTTACTGCTATATATATCTACATAGTGTAAAATACTAAATACAATGTACAAAAGTACATATGCAGATCAAGAGAGCCAAGAGTGTAGGAGACAATATTAGAAAATTAGAATACAAGTGATGTGAAAAGGAAACAAGAAAACGGAATGTTTTGGTCAATACATTTGGGATGTTTGTGGATTCCTATGAACAAATTTAATCTGACATTTTCCATCTTCCCCAACAATTTTTAATTTAATATACCAAAAAAAAATCATCATTACATTTCCCTTTTTAGAATCCATCACTTTCCACTCTAATCTCTACCTCCCCTTCCATTTCATCCCTTTTCTATGAAAAAATTATTACAGTTGAGTTTATATGTGTTTGAGTGATGTGAAAGGTAAGAGTCTTGCATCATATTTTCTTTTTCTTACAAATTCTCCCTCAGATTTCTATAATGACCTTTCATTGTCAAATTCTCACACCCATACCATAAGTCCATACATATGGTTGTTAATTACTGCTAGTAATAGTGAGAAATTGATTGAGCAAACTCAGAAATCATTTGGCTAAAATTGTTGAAACTTAATAGAATTTGTTAACTGTCAAATCACATTGACTTCTGTCTCAATCTTGAAATCACATGCATCTAGTTATGTCTTCATCTCATTGATTCTTTCCATCCCAAGAATCTATTTATTTTGTCTGAGGTGATTGACCTTGACTAAACATGCATAATTAATTATATTAATGCAATATTTTGAAATTAAATAGTGATATATTTCGTTCATTTTTAGACCAAAGAAAACTAAAGAAAATGGGATGTACAAGTCATTGGTAATTTCAATTATTAAGTGCAATGAACATTAAAGCACCAGTGGTCTAGTGGTAGAATAGTACCCTGCCACGGTACAGACCCGGGTTCGATTCCCGGCTGGTGCATTTATTTTTTAAAACATTATTTGAAATCATGTGGGCTTGACGGGCCCATTTTGTCACTTAGGTGGTAGTGGAAATTCAGAAATCTCTTCTTTTTTTTGTGGGCAAGGAATTAAAAAGAGATCTAAAATTGAAATTTGTAAATGTCAATGCAATGCACAAAAAATCTGTATGAACCAGAATTTGTTTTTTTTAACAAGAACTAAGTAGAAATAGGAATAATTAAAATATTTTTAATTAACAATTGGAAAAAAACGAGAAACTCAAAATGAGAAGTGCATGTATGTATTAAACACAGAGAGACAAGTTTTGTTTAAGTCATGCGTGATGGAGAAATCTCTCAAGTGAATAAGTTTTTTTCTCTTCATTTAGTTTTTATGCCAATGAACATTTTTGTATAGCACAAATGGTCCTAGATTATGAGTAACTAAGAAGACAGAAAGAAAAATTCCTTTTGTGACCTTTATATCAACTGAACTAGAAATACGATCGACCTGCAGTTTTCTCAACTAATTCGTCAATAAAAATCCAGTTTTTATGTTTCGAAAGATCATGTTATAGGTTTTTGTTTAAGTCATCAAAACTAAGATATTTTAATTTTTTTAAAGTTAGGTACTTGGCAAAATTTAACGGAAACAAAATTACTTTTGTTTTTGTCGTTTAACGTTTGAATTTAATGTTCACATATATTATTTTTAATTGTTACTTAAAAAGATATGCATGCTAAAATTTCTGAAAAGCATAAGATATTTAACTTTTTAAAGATTAGTTATCTGGCAAAATGTAACAGAAGCAAAATAACTTTGATTTTTGTCGTTTAACGTTTGAATGTAAAGTTCACAAATATAATTTTAAAATTTTATTTTAAAAGTTATGCATGTTGAAAGTAGTAGACCCACTTCTGAAAAATATAAGAAATTTGACAAAATGTAACGGAAGCAAAATTAATTTAATTTTTGTCGTTTAACATTTAAATTTTAAGTTCACAAATATTGATTTAAAATTTTATTTTAAAGTTGCATGCTGAAAGTAGTAGACCCACTTCTGAAAGATATAAGAAATTTGGCAAAATGTAACGGAAACAAAATTACTTTTATTTTTGTCGTTTAACATTTGAATTTACTTTTATTTTTGTCGTTTAATGTTTGAATTTAAAATTCACAAATATTATTTTTAAAAGTGCATGCTAAGAATAATAAACTCAATTCTAAAAATTACAAAATGAACGTGACAAGTCATAGCATATTTACATTTCAGTGATTTGTGCTAATATCGATATTGTGTAACTATCTATATTCAAATTCTTATATATTATCAATACAAACAAAATATCATAAACATAAATGTAAATAAAGAGTTGAGTCGCTATTTATAGTCTAAAACATCCTCTCATGCTTTACAATTAGGCTCTATAGTAGTGTTCGATTTAGTGAGATATGTTGGTCAAAAACCGAAATTGTAACATCTTTACGGTTATACTTTTACTAAGTATCAACTTTGACTTGTATTGGTTAGATCTTCAGAAAATTTTAGCTAGAATTTATGTTCTAGTGGTCTTGAAGTTTTGATCATGTTTCTCTTTCGATCTACGTTACACCTAAATTATCTTTTACTTCAGTTTAGATTACTGTTAAGTACAAGGTTTTAGTTTGTAACATACTAACACTTTTTTTTTTTTGTAATCTAAGACAGCTATATTAAAGAAAAGCTGAAAAAATAATATAGTCTTCTAGTTTCAAGTTAATGGTATTTTTAAAACCGTCAAAACAAAAATTGACAACAAATAAAGATTCTAATGAAAAATGATGTTCTAAAAGTGGTATTTTTTGTGTGGTTCGAATTTTATGCGATTTAAATGTAAAGGCTCATGGTTTGGCAATTGGCACAGACTACTCGACTTTTAGACCACAGTTTGTATTATATCTATTTTGTTTCTCTGGCTTGGTTTTCTGAATCGTTAAATTTATAAATGTTGTTGAAAAAGGTATTTTAAAAAATTCTTCAATTTTACTGATTGGAAAAAATCATTTTCCAAGAAAAAGAACTAAGAGAGAGAGGGAAAGTTGCATAATATAGTTCCGGCACAAAAATAACATGCATAATCAGAAAATTATCCAATTTCATTACTAATGTATTTCAACTGATTTAACTGCAAGTTTCATTAAAAAAATTGGGAAATTTTTTGCCAGTTTAAATCATTTTTAGTCAACAACAATATTACGTATTAAGAGTTCAAATCCAGGTGATGACACAGTGACGGTGATGAGATTAGTACAACCGCTAGACAACAAATTCTGATCAATTTAAAACGTTTTTCCTAATAATTCTTCAGTTAATTAATCGGAAGTATTTGCTAATAATATTTTCAAAAAAAAAAAGTATTTGCTAATAACAAAATTACCAAAAAAATAATCATATCAAGTAATTTTAAGAACACGAGCAAGTGAAAGTCACATGCAAACACTATATATATCCTAATTGCACACGAACACGATCTACAAAAAATCTTCAAGTACAAAATATTTAATTTTTTTTAGCATAAACACATTATTAAATTCTGATAATTTCTCAGGTGATTTGAATCCTAGTCTGTACCAGCTACACACTCACTCACTCCATCCTAATCAAATTATTCCTAAGCCAACTAAGCATATCCAGTACAATCAAATAATTTCAACAAGCTTTTAGTGTTTTGTTTTGTCATAAAGTGAGTTTAATTAGCTTATAATTACATAATGAACAAAATGGCATTAGCATTTGTCGGTACAATTTTACCGGCATTTGCCGGTCCCCCCGACGTCACGACAAACAGCAGCAGTTCCAATGTCCGGCGTTCGGCGGAAGAACTTATAAATAAACCTTTTTTTTTGTTCAATTAAATAATTAAAAGAAGATAGAACAAATAAATAAAATAAATTATTAATTGAGTTTGCTTTGAAGGTGAAAGAACCAAATGTATCCGAGTATAAAATAATAATGAGAAAAAGTGATAGACGACCTAAGACTACCTCATTACTAAGAATATGGATTTTTTTTTTTTTTTTATAAAAATCCACGAATGAAAAGAGAAAGAAGTTGGAATAATCATAATTTAAAATTTCAATAATTGGTAAAAGAGAAAATTTTAATCCAATAAAATAGAGGTCTCATGTTGCAGTCTCCATTATTGTTTGTCTCCTTAGAATCCAACATTGTGACCCTCCATTGTCTACCATTCACAACCTTTGGCTCACTCGATAAATTTGGACATTAATTGTATTCTTTTTTTATTCATACAACAACATAATCTTAATGTTAATTACTTAATGATATAAGCAAATTTTGATTTTTGGTTATATACAAGGCAATGCTTCTTGTACACTAGCATAGTGTATCCTAGTTAATGATCTATCTACCGACTACATGTAATGTCCTTATTTGGCTTTCTGTAATGTCAATTTTTATTAGACTTTAACATATCGTATAAACAAATGTTTCGTGTAGTTTTCAAATTTTCAAACCAATCATGGTTGAGATACTGAATATTCCTAAACAATATGAATATTTAAGTGTTAGATTTAATCGGCAAAAATATGATGCTTCAGTGCTAGCTATGACATTTGTGTTTGAATGTAATGCCATGTTTGAAATATAAATTTTTGTGTTTGTCTATAAATCATCATAATGTAAGATATTTTTATTTTTAAAAAAGTTGAATAGTTGGCAAAATGTAACGGAAACGAGAATATTTATTTTTATTTTTTTGTCGTTTAACATTTGAATTTAAATTTATTAGATATTATTTTAAAAGATATGCATGCAAAAGTTGTCGACTTACTTCTGAAAAATACAAAATAAACGTCAACGATATAGGTCATTAATTTTTTTTTCTTGTGTTTAATTTATTAAAATACAAGATACTTAAAATTTTAAAAATTAAATATTTGGTGAAATGTAACGGAAACAATAAAATTTACTTTCATTTTTGTCGTTCAACATTTAAATTTAAATTTCACAGATATTAAATTAAAAGATATGCATGTTAAAGTTGTAGTTACTAATAATAAAAGTACAAAATAAACTTAAACAATATCAAAACACATAGCATAATAGTTTGTGCTAGCACTAACACTTCTTCAAACTTAGTTCAAATAGATGTAACTTATGTATTGTTAACCAAACAATAATAATGTAAATTTAGATGTAAATTTTCTTTTTAAAAAAATGAAGACCCCATTTATTGTCTATATATAATTTATTAAAGGTGATACCTAAAATACTATAATAAATCCTTGTATAACAAATTATAAGGTAGTCTCAACTCCATACAAAATGGAATTTCAAAGATTATGATATTCAAAATATAATTTTTCTCATATATTACAAATTATAAACGAGAAGATAAGTATGGCTCAAACTCTAGTGATGGACAATTAAAGTATTTTATACACAAAGATGACACAATATGGTAGACCAAAAAAAAGCTAAACAAAAATAGTATCATATTATATGTGATTGAAAATGATCATTGAGTGAACATATAAAATAAGTATAGCCTCTTCTCTCTCATCATAATGTTCCTTTTATAAAATCCACCCCAAAGACACAACACTTCTCCATCATCATTTCATTTCCTTTTTCTTTTTCTCTCCATCACCCTTTCCTAGTTCGCTCGTGCACATCTCCAACAATCCCAAAATTTATAAAAATCATCACTTCTCTCAATCTTCTCAACACCTCTCAAAAATCTCCAAAGTCTAAAGAGAAGAGAAACAAAGAGATCTCTTCTTTCTTTAATTACCAAAAAAAACCTAAATATTTTATCACTTTTTTGTTTGTTTCATCGATGGCATCTTCAGGTAACGGTACAACGGCAGGATCAGGCTCACCATGCGGCGCATGCAAGTTCTTGAGGAGGAAGTGCATATCGGATTGTGTATTCGCACCATACTTCTCCACGGAGCAAGGAGCAGCAAGATTTGCAGCTATCCATAAAGTGTTTGGAGCAAGTAACGTTTCTAAGCTTTTGCTTAATGTTCCAATCCATGATCGATGTGAAGCTGTTGTCACAATTGCCTATGAAGCTCAGGCTCGTCTTCATGATCCTGTTTATGGATGTGTCTCTCATATTTTTACTCTCCAACAACAGGTATAAACTAATTACTAAGTAATCTCTAACGATCCATCAATGATATATATATCTCAATTTTTTGGTCCTGTCAATTTTTTTGGTGGTTGATTGGTATGAGATTTAGTGCATGTACTTAGATTTTCTCCAAGAAATTCTTTAGGAATGAGAATCAATTAAATTTCCTATCAAAAAATTTGTTTTCACATTAGGGTTTGATTTTAATACTGAATTTCATAAAAATATTTGAGATTTTAATTCTATAGCTTTTGATAGATCTCTTGTAAACTTGTCATGAAATTTTCCTTTCTTGCATCTGGTCTTTTCCAATATAATTTTTTTAGAGAAAGTACTACTGACTCTTTCTGTTTCATAAAGAGAGATGTTTCTAGAATTTTGTGCATTGCTGTACACACTTACAGAGTTAAACATATTTTTCATGAATCATATTTTTGACTCGTCGAAATTTAGAGTAAACGACAATAACTCTTTACGTTTCATAAAAATGGATTTTTTGATAATTTTGTGCGTATTAATGAAACGCTTAAAAAATAAACCTATTCTTTATGATTCATTTAGTATTCTTGGAAATGTAATGTAAATTACATACGAATATGTTAAGAATACCATGTAAGTTTGCATAACAATTGTTAAACATTTTCCTTTTTGGCATGAAACATCAAGCTTAAAAAAAAAAAAANAAAAAAAAAAAAAGAGAAGGAAATGCTCATAATTAAACTAATGAGTTTATTTACTAACTAATATATGAGTCTTCAACATATCACAGCATTTGAATACAATTGAATCAATCTTTGTTTAACTTAGCGTTTGGTGTCTTTGTACATAGGTGGCTTTCTTGCAAGCACAAGTCATACAAATGAAGGCACAGATCGAATGCCACAAGAAGTCAGTAACTGGAGATCTAATTAACAGCTCGGAGACTACTCACCAATTCATGACTTGGCAACAACCTAGTGCCTCTCAGATCGATACTGCATACTCAACACCACCACCGTATAACCATCAATATGCCTACAACTTCCCTCAAGTAAACCCTAATAATCCGGTCTCGCCACAAAGCTCGCTAGAAGAATCTCTTAGCAACACAAGCAGTGAAGTGACGACCAATGTCCGAGAGACTCACCAAACCGGAGGTGGTGTTTATGGTCAC
>OVAF01000434.1:2015-32215 GCA_900406245.1 Odontarrhena argentea | reverse complement strand
ATCATCCTTTTTTTTTTTTTTTTTTAATCTGAAAGTAATTTATTTTTCTGGAATTCAACTATATGTATCACAGTCTTCACACTTGTCAAATGTCATCTACATGCAAATAATTAAGCGTTACACAGAATCCAGATTCAAATTTATCTATTTATTTTATTTTATTATCTAATTACTTTAAATTCCAATCAAACAAGAAAATAAATTAAAAACTCTTTTTTTATATAAGTTAACAATTAAAAAAATATTTTTTTAACTTACTCATTATTATATTTCTAATTTCCACAATCCTAATAAGAAAGAAATCTACAAAATTGGTTTGACCAAACAAAATAAATAAAAAAATAAAAAATCCCCAATTTTAATTTCTCACCATTTTTAATATTTCTTACAAAAAAATAATTTCTCATTTCTCCTTACTCTGTCTTCCTTCTTATTTAGGAATCACAACAAATCTGTAAATAAATCTCTCTAAGAGCTGAATCACTCTCACTCGAGCTCCGATTTGTTACCCAGAGCAAGTTCTCAGATGAAGAATTTGATCGAGATTTTGTGTTTTTGATACACTCTAGAAGAAGAAGAAGAAGAAAGCTCAAAAACCCAAAATCGAGTCTTGTTCTAGTCAAATTGAAATCAAACTTTGGAATTGAGTGTGTGTTTTCGTCTTGATTCTGAGAATTGAGTCTCTCTTGAGGAAGAGAGATTAAAAGCTTCGTCGTGATGAACTACGATTCGTTTGATAGTAGCGGTTAGTATCCCCCAACATTGTGGTTACATAGCTTCGTTGTTTTTGATGAATTAGGGTTTATAGAAAGTTGAGAACTTTTTGGGGATTACTGAGTTTGTACATTGTGGGTTTTGGTGGGTTTGTGATTTTGAGGTTTTGGGTTGTTGAAATTTAGGGTCTCGAATCAATGTGTTTGAGTTTGTGATGTTAAAGTTGAAGTCTTTTTGAATCGTGTGTGTTGGTTTGATTTTGGATCTGCAGGGACAGATGATGATCTGCCTCCATCACATAGAGTTCCAAGAGGACGTTTGGTTAGTAACACAAGAGCCTTGAATGTTCATCCATCTTATCCAAAGATGTATGATGAAGTTGGTGCTGAAATGGAAGCTGAGATTCACCATTTAGAGAAGGAAGCTTATGTTGCGGTTTTAAGAGCTTTTAAAGCTCAAGCTGATGCGATTTCGTGGGTGAGTTGATGAGTCTTGAGTCTATGTTGGTTTATTTATTAGGTGGAGTGATGTTTATTTTATGTATGGGTTTTGTTCAGGACAAAGAGAGTGTAATTACTGAGCTGCGTAAAGAGTTGAGTTTATCGAATGAGGAGCATAGAGAGCTTCTAGCTCGTGTTAATGCAGATGATACGATACGAAGGATAAGGTGAGGGTTAAGATTCGAGCATTTATTTGATTTAGGAGTGAAAGTTTTTTTTTCTTTTTTTGGTCAGTGACATTGATTTTATTCGGTTGTTAGGGAATGGAGACAATCTGGAGGAATGCAACCGAGTATGCGTAATGCTGCTCAGGTGGTTCATGATAAATTGCCCAGCCCTTCTGTTTCAGGTTCTATGAAGAGGCACAAACCAAACTCAAACCCGGCCATTCCCTCTCAACCTTACGCTGCAGCTTCACCTTCTTTTCATCCTCAAGCTGACCCGACTCACCCGTTTGCTTCATCAGCAACCAAACGAGGACCTGCTCCTATTATCAAAGGCAAAAAGCATAAACCAGTGAGTTGAAAACTCAATAACCTGGAGTCTTTGTTTTTTTTTTCTATATCAGGAATAATTAGTTATTTCTGTTTCTAGATTTTCCCTGGTTCGTCTTCCGCAAAACCTGCCTCATTCCTTCCTCCTGATCAACCTTCACGAGGACCAGTCATGAACAGATTACCATCTGGTCCCTCCAGTTCAAGTGAACCCGCAAACGGAACCAACCCTGAATCTGTTTTAGGAAAACGAGTTAGAACAAGGTGGCCTGAAGACAATACATTTTATGAGGCTGTCATCACCAAGTATAGTCCAGTTGAGGTGTGTGGCTTCTTAAATTTGCACCAAGTTATTCTTTAAAACATTGTTAGATCAAAGTTTCTTATGTTTATAGATTCTCCTAAATCTTTAATTTCAGGGTCGTCATGCTTTGGTGTATGACATTGGAACAGCTAGTGAGACATGGGAATGGGTTAAGCTCTCAGAAGTAATTATTTTATATCTATAGTCTTCTTAAACTTTTGATAAAAAGGTTTTATACTTTGGTCAACAATTCTTTGTTGATTTGTAACCAAGTTCTTTTTCTTTTGCAGATATCTCCTGGGGATATTGAGTGGATAGGAGAAGATCCCGGGGTTGGTACTCGATATCCTCCCAATGGACCAGGTCATGGACTGAATAGAGCTCCAGTTTCCAACAGTGTTCCACCACGAGGAAGCGGTGTGGTGAAAAACACTATCAGAAAGGATTTCAGAACATCACAGAATGGAACTGGGAAAAAGAAACAACCCGATATACAAATCCGTCAAACAAATGTCCTAATTAGGGAGGTTAGTTACTAGTTAGTATTATTCGATTACAAGGCCACTTTTACAGGGCAGTTATTATGGTTAATCTTAAATGATGATGGTTTCTGATAGGTGGAGAGAGTTCTTGGTTCACACAATCCAGATCCTCAAGAAGTGGAAAGGGCTAAGAGAGTTTTGGAGGTTTGATTGCTATAACAACAAAGATCCTTTTCTTTTTTTGTTTCTTGACAATCTCAAATGATCTGTTATTACCTTTTATCTAGGAGCAAGAGCAAGCACTTATGGGCGCGATTGCAAAGCTTGGAGAAATATCAGATGGAGAAAACGGCAAGTGTTTAGTTTGATGTCAAGCATTTAGTATCTTCAAGCCTTATACGTCATTATATTCCTTATTTGAGCAAATTTTGAAATGTCATGCATGTCATTTCAAATCAAAATTTCTTCACTGAATCTCTCCTTCTCTTGTACAGACGGTGGCTTTCGCCGGTAGCCGATGTTTGAAACAAAATTTTTTGCCTAGGCGCCGTGTAATGCAGTCCATAGTGAGCGGATGAAGAAGAGAGAATTTGTTGAGATTGCAGGTCAGAGTCTCGACTTCTTTAATGTTACCCTTTTTGGGTATCTGACTGTAATTTTTGCTGACATTAGAGATTAGCTCTATCCGGATCTCAGTTTCGTTGGAATGTTAATGAAATGGTTTCGGTATGTTGTTTGTTGCTTTCGCCCTAGCTTTTGTAGGGAATTAGATAGTGAAAATGAACAGGATATATCCAAAAAAGGAAGGAATGAATATAACTGATGCCAACAAGCCATAGTACATATTTCCTAATCCATAACTAAGAGATTGTGACCTCTAATAATGTTAGATTAAGATAAAAATACCTCAAAAGCATAATCTATGGATATACAATACCTTAAGCTCCTACCAAAAGCCACCAAAGAGGCGGCGAAAGATGTTTCTAATTCTCATCTTCTGGGTCTTTTCTTTGGCTCTTTATTGTCCTTTCCTGTGCTTCCATTTTCCCTTCCTCGTTTTCCCGAGACAGATGCAGTCGCAACTGCCTCTGCTTTTTTCTTCTGCGGTCTCCCAGGAGCTCTTTTCGCAGGAGTATTTTCTACCCGGGCCTTCTTTTTACCCACAGTGTTGCTTCTGAGTTCTCTTGGTTTCGTTTTACTCTCTTTCTTTCCGCTTCCTCCACTCTTACTCTGATCTTTACCTTCTTTCTGTGGAGAGTTCTTCTTCAACCTCTTCAAGAAATCAGCTACACTCTTCTTCTTATCTGATGAAACAGTCTTCTTCTCTGTTTTACCTGTCTCTTGCTTACTAATATTATCATTGTCGTTGAATGAATTTGTCTTCGACTCTGTCTGTTTCTGTTTATTCTTTCCTTTGCCCTTCTTGGTCGCAGCAGAAGCAGCCACTTTGCTAGTCCTTCTCGAGCTTCTTACACCAGTCACAGCATTCTCCTTATCCTCCGATAATGTCTCTTCTTTCGTCCCCTCTTTTTCACTAAAGCTTGATGACGAAGGAGAAGCCTTAGCAGAAACCAAACTCCTCTTCTTACAAACAACAAGAGGAGCCGAAGATTTCTGTCTAGAAAGCGACGAATCCGATGCTTCAGCATCCGCTTTGCTATCATTTGTACCCAATGCTTCCCGGTTTATCATCTTAGGACCAGTTCTTCCAGTCTTCTTCCTCATTTCTTCGTAAACAACGTTTCTTAGCTCCTGAGCAGCCATCGACTCCGAGGATGATGAAGGAAAGAAGACAATAGCATTGGTGAAGAGAAGCTGCAAATCTCTGTAAAAGGAGCTACTTGAAGAATCATACGATCCTTTCTTCAACTTCTTCTGTATTGTCTCAATGTCCAGATGCTGCTTAATCAAACTCTTGTATTCCTTAGTCTCCTGCATATTAAATGGACTCATAAGGTCAGAAACCAAGCCCAACCGCAAGCCCAATAAGGAAACATAAAGACACGAAAATACCAAAAGTCTGCCACGTGTGACTAAAAAGACAACTATGACCACGAAAGAAGTGGGTTGGTTAATTACTTAAAATAGTTTAAGTAATAGTATACGTTACCATAAAATGTCGAATAAAATTCCAAAATTGACATTAATTTAAGAATTTGAAAATGTTAAGATTCCATATAGTATACGGAATATCTCTTCGAAATATTTAAAACAAGAGTTCATATTTTAATGTTAACTAATAATAATGAATTAATTTCGGATATGATAAAATTTAAGTAAAAAATAAGGATAATGTGTGTTACCTGGCTTCGAAGCCGGCGTTCGAACAAAGATCCACGCGGATGTGATCGAATCAAATCAAGTAGACTAATCAACGGCTCAGATTTACTCACCACCGATCTAGTCTCTCCGCCGTCTCCGTCGTGATTCTCCTCCTCACTCTGTTTCATTTTCCACTTCCTCTCCGACGTCCCTGACTCACCTAACTCGTCCGAGTGACTCACTTCCGAACCTTCCTTTAAATCTCGATCTGGATTCTCATCGCCTTCTCCGTCGATTTTCTCGGCGGAGCCTGTCGAGTTCGACTCGTTCATCGACCGATTCTCCCGATCATCCTCCTCCTCCTCCGCCGCATCCGCTTTCTCTGTTTTCCTCTCCTCTTCCAGATCTGGTTTCTCATCATCTCTTCTCTCTTCCTCCAATTTCTTCACCTTCAACTGTAACGATCTAACAAAATCAAAACAAACCAAAAAAATCAAAAATCGAAATCCAAGAATCTCAGATCCAACGCGAGAGATAGAGCTTGCGTACAGTATCGAAACATCGTAACGCTCAACTTCACGACGAAGCTCTTCCACACGAAGACTACGTAACTCATCAAGCCAAGGAATATTCTCTTCTTCTTCGTCGTCTTCGTCTCCGTGAAATCGGAGTTTGAGATCTTGGTACTTTTGTCTACAGTTATTCGCGGAGACGATTACATCAGAGCGAGATCGAACCTCGGTGGCGACGGAATCCCAATTTTTGAATCCGTGTCGTTTAACGGCGCATGCTAGTAACAACTCTTCCCACGTGCCCCATGCTTCTTCTTCTTCTTCAGCCTTTACGTAATCGTCCTTCATGTTCATTCTTCTTCTACCATAATCTTCTCAGAGTTTTATGGATTTTTATTTTATATTTTATATTTAAATTTTTGTTGTTTTTGATTTCTTTTCTTGTGTTCTTCGCTCTCTCGTTTATTGTTACGTGCTTTTTTCTCTCATCCTCAGTATTTAAATACTCTCTGTGTGTTCTCTCTATCTTTCTAGTCTTTTTAATTTGTGGACATGTGTGGTAGGTTTTTTAAAAGAGCATTTAGGGTTATTCAAATTTTAAAACTGAAACAAGATCTTGGTTTATTATTATTTTTCCCTATATTGGTTCAGAGGAAATTTGAATTATTTTAAAAGGATTAATGGATTATGTTCATGGTGAAATATTGAAATATTAAAATACTATAATAAAACTATTTTTGCTCAAACTGTTAATACTAATTTTTTAATCCGGGGAAACAAAAAGAGATTCAGTCAAAATCAAAATGAAAAGTGGATTAAGGAACCTTAATTTTTTTTTTAATAGCTGCTTTATTTATTCTTTGACCTTTTCCTTTTGTTTGGACAATTAGGGTTAATGATTTGTTTAAGTTTAATTGAAGTTGCTAAGCCCATAAGCAAGCCCGGCCCGATTCCAAAAATGCCCTTCTTTGTTAACTATACATCGGAATGTCGATTTTGCATCGTGGTTTGGTGGGAGTTAGGTCGGACTACGTTTACCAAACATCTTGATAAACCGGCGCAAACCAAAAGAAATGTTTGATTAAAAAAAACCGAAACCAAAAACACGAGTTGGTTTTGAATGAGTCGTTTGCTTCTTATAGAATGAGTCATGGGCTGCAACATATAGGCCTACCGGACCAAAGCAGGCCCATATTTTATACATTACATCTTGTCCTGTGTTCCAAGAATCACATGTGTTCTTAACCATTTACAGAATTCCAATGTTTTCCAGGTGCAAACAATGCTATCAAATATTTGATTAACATAAATGTTGACACAAGTAATCGTCGGGTTTGACCAGTTGTGCGCGAATAAGATCCCGATTTTTCGGTGAGAAAGTCAGCATTTCTTCCATTGTCCATTGGCAGTCCTTTCAAACACACGCGCTCGCCTCCTTGGGAAGGTCTTGCTCCATTCTGGATATTTTAGCAGATACTCCCAAATCCTGAAAACATATAAGTGAGTGTGATTCATCTGCGTGCGTGAATCTAATAAGTTCTGTTTGTGTTCTACGATAATGATCCAATGACTAACCTTCTTACATTGTCAATGAAGTCTGGACCTTCAGCAGAAGGTGAAGTAGAACAAGTTGTGAGAATTGCTTCATCAGGAAGCTGATTAAGTTCCCAAACAATTTCAATCAGGCGCATTGTCCTGTATTACAACAACAACAAAAGATCACAATTTGTTAATTGGTAAAGGACTGTTATGAAGTTACATAAAGTAATTACGTTGACATCTTGCAAGGAAGAAAAAACATGATGCAAAATGAGAACAGGAAAAATGTGACCGAAGAAGCATTTTTGTTTTTACCAGCAGCATGGTGCAATGATGAATCTATCAGTTTTTGTGTCATATGTGTCCATTAACTTCCCCTTCCAGCTAGAATCTTCCCATGATGCTGAAACTCGGATTCTCCGAACAAGCTCATCCGGACATCTAGAAGTCCTGTTGAAACAGGCTGGGTAAATTGAGCCGGTGGATGTATTCACCTGATAATGGTTCCAACAGAAAACAACAACGTTAATTACGAATGCATATTCTTTTCAAACAATTCTTACAATCTAGTTAAAGAGCTCCCTGAGGAGGAATTTTTTTTTTTCCACAATGAAAACCAGTTACAAAAAGTGTATTTTACATTCAACCCACAAAATTTACAATAGTGTAATTCTAAAAAGAACCAATAAATCCAGCTTATGACTACCATCTTAAGACATCCAAAGCAGGTAAAAAAATAGACAAAGTAGACTCACCAGGCATCCATTAAAAATGGGGCACGTATTCGCATTTGCATCCAACTTGGTATTGTGCCCAAGAACAAAGAGAGTTTTAATGTGAAACTTTTCTCTTCTCTTCTGCAAAGTTTCTACTAATTTGCAACACAAAGGAAATGAGTAACCCTCGGGTTTTGCATATTTACCACCACTGGCATTCTGCACATAACAATAAAAAAAATTCAGCTAAAGACCATTCTACAGCTGAATGCCAAATAGAATGAGAAATCTAGAAAATCCGGGTACACACTTTTAAGTCTACATCTTCATAACCACCAACCATATGTACCTGAATACATAGCCATAGTCATATTCAAATTGTACTAAAAATAAGCTCACTTAGTAATCTAACAGAAGAGAGTGAATACATCTAACTCAGGATCAATATCATCCTCCAAAACCAATGATAACATCTGACTTATCCCCAAATCCACAACTTTCGGTGAGTCCATATGCGCAATAGATGTCCTGCAAGTTTCATATAATCGTAACTATTCACAGTTTATCCTCTCAATAGCATATATAAGATCAGTACTTACATTCCAGATTTTCTGTTACGGATAACAAGTCCTACGCAAGTTGTTGCTTCATCGACACCGACAAACTTCTCATCAATAAAACCAAAATCTCATTAGCCAAAACAAGAACACTAGAGCGGATTAGAAAACTCATTAACACCGCGACTAACTAACCGAGGCAAACAACATACATCAACAAGAGCTGGATTCACAGTAGCAAATTCTCTTTGGAATATATAAACATATCTATCTTCTCTTGACATCTCCGAATCTCTTTCGTCGAATGTAACATTCCGTTCTTCGAGTTTCTTGAAAGATTCAGAAGCTAACGTTATCACAGGATGACTCATTACACCAAGAAGCAAGTTACTACTTCCCTGATTCATCAAAATAATCAAACATTTCAGCTAAAATTCTGCAGAATCACAAACGAATCTAAGAAATTCAAAAATCACTCAGTTTCTAGAATCACATATGAGCAAATTCGTAGTGAAACCCACTAATTAGAGATTCGCAAATCTACCTGTGATGAAGAAGATAAGGACGATGAACTGTTCTGATTCTGAAATGGAACTCCATCGACGTAGATCATGATCGCCGGCGAGTGAGAGTTTCACTTTTAACGGCGGCGATTACAAAAAGTCAAAAGAGAAGCAAATCGCCGATGACTTTAACGAGAAGAGAGTTGAAAATTTCCTAATTAGTTAACAAGTAGACTATATATAGCCAGAGTCAATAACTAAGTGTCGTTTATAGTTTGTGAATCAAAACAGCGTGACGTTCCAAACACACGCGAGAGAGTCTACGTAATTTTGCGAATTTAACTGCTTGCCGTTTTCGCCTTCTGCCGTAAAACGGCGTGATGTTTCGACGGATTGTATTCTAAATTGTGAGTCTACCCAAAATATTCCTTTGTGCTGACAAATCTACCACATAATTTTAAGAATAAGAATCTTGACTTTTGAACTTGAAACTAAACACTTCAAGAAGATAGAATCATATTATTATTTTACCAAAAAAAGCAAAACTAAGATATCCAAAGTTTCAGAGGCTACCAGAATTTACTAATACATACATACATTCAGCCTCAGGGGTGTCAAGACAGAGTCACATGAGCTTTGTAATGATAGCAAAGGTCGCTGTATCGGCGATGTTACCGTTTACCTTAGCCTTCTTCTAGACCTGGTCCGAGGTCCATTGTTTACATCTTCTGTTCTTCTCCTAGACGAAGAAGCGGATGAAGCTGGAGTAACGACTTCAGTACGATTTACAGTTTGGCTTCTCGTCTCAATGGATGATCCCGGAACAGCAAAATCTGTAGGGATTAAAGAAGCTGCGCTACCGAGACTGAACGAAATTGTCTGAGAAGCAGCATTAATACTTTGGTCTCTCTGATACTCAGGTCGTGCTGCTGGCAGAGCACCGATTTCAGCAATACGAAGAGATCTTCTACGGTTTCTTCTCAGATTAGTTGTGTCAACAAAACTATCAATATCGAAAGCATCATCCTCAAAAGGCGGCGGCATTTCCGAGGAATCAACTACGAGACCTGGGAAATTTGTAAATGGTGCCAAATGAGGAGGCGGTAACCTCAAAGGTCTAAAAGCCGGATGATAATGATGATGATGTTGTTGTTGAGGTGGCTGTTGTCCACCATTGTCTCCTCCATTATTGTTTATAATGTTTGTCAAACCGTAATCCTCGCCTTGAGCTAATGCCTGTAGTCCTATAGAATCAATAGTTCTTCTAATTTGCTCGAGTGTTTCGTGCCCTGGTATAAAAGGAACCGCTCGGTTAATAATCTTTTGACGAACACTTTCCACTCTTTTAGCATTAGGCCTTTTAGGCAGACTAAAACCGCAATCCTCAAACTTTGGCTTACCACCGTCTTTATCATCTCCATTACCGTATATCGGAATCACCTCAGAATCCGTCACTTCTCCATCGCAAACCGGACATTCTTTAATGTTCAAGTAAATCAAAGGCAACTGATAAAAGCATCCCCAACAGAACAAGTGACCACAACAAGTCAGAACCGGATCTTCGGCTTTCTCTAAACAGATATTACAATCAAAGAAACCACCAGGAACAGAACCTGTCTTCTCCATGTTCAAAGCTTTCGCTATCAAATACTTCTTGTTATCACCGTTTTCGACTAATCTCTCTCGAGACCTCTCATGTATAACTCCCGCAGTCGAATCTCTCTGTTCGCTAGTCGGCTGCACCAAAGTCGGTGGCGCTGTCGCCGCCATTGTCGTTGTTTCTCGGTCTCTGATTCTCGAAACTATTGCCTCGAGCTGTCTTATACGTTCTTCGATCCGCTCGTGAGCAGTTTCGAGCTCGTTTAACCAAGGAGAAAGCTCGGTAATCAAACCAGTTGGTGATTCAGAATCAGTAGACGGGTCTTGATTCAAATCAAGATCAAGATCCATTATCTCTCCTTGAACACCACTCGACATTAGAGACTTCAAAAACCACCAAAATTCAAACCTTTTGCCACAGATCAAAGCTCTTGATCTTCCCCAAAAACCAAATCTCTAACTATTCCGATCCATAATTCAAAAAGCTCCAATTTTTCAATCGATAACACCAACAAACTATTGAATTCCACAATTAAGCAACGCATGCATCTGTAACAGAACAGAACACAATCAAATCAAAATGGAATTGAACAAATACAGAGTTTGAGAACAAGATCGAAGATTGAAGGAAGATGAAGCAGACCTTGGAGAGAGATTGACGGTGAATTCGAAGACGGTGATGAGGAGAATGATCGGTTGTGGTGGCGAGAGATAGAGAGAGAGGAAGAAGTAGGGCTCTCTCTAGACATTGGAACCAAAACTCTTAGGACATATGTGGATTGGTCTGATTTCTTAAAAATTGTTAGAAAATTTAATTTAAGGTTTTGTGGTTGTAATTGTTTATGTAAGAAGAAAACAATATTTTAGAAAATCTAAAAAGGTTTGAATATGGGTTTTAAGTCATTTAAAAAATGTTTCCTTAGTATGCATGTGGAAATACAAGAAATTATCTATTTATTATTATCTACAAGACTAAACACATCCAATAAGTCAATAAGTAATTTTGCAGTATTCTTTTTTTGTTATAAATTATTGACTAAAGACAAGAGTAATAAGTTGTTTATTATGGTTTAAGTACTATTACCATATAGCACAAGTGACTTCGCCCAAGTGGCAAGAGGTAAGTCCGCTGAAGCAAGAATCACCAGTGCACCCGGGATCGAGCCCCGCTCCCTACACACTCTGCAATATGCAGGACATGGCTATTGGGTCAGCCAGTTGTGGCCCAATCGATATTAAAGTGTGGTTGAAAAAAAAAAAAAAAGTACTATTACCATATATATATATATGGTATCATTTTTTAAGAAAAAAAAATACATAATTTTTTTGGATAAAGACAGCTAATATTTTAAGGAACAAATTTTTTAGAATTTATATGAATATATTGTATGTATTTAATTTTTTTACATCTAAATTTAGTCACCTTCTATAATATTGTTTTTTCCATATTTGAATAGTATCTGTGTTATTTTTATTTAACTTTTATCTCCGAATAGTATTTGTCTTTGTTTTTATTTATTTGTAATTATATTTGATATAATCTTATTATATACAATAATCGATCATAAAAAACAGTTTTATAAACGACAAGTTTTATGATTAGATAGACATATCTGACTCGGGTAATGTGTATTTAGGACATAAAACACGTGGTAAGTAAACGGACCCAAAATAAATCTTATCTTGTATAATCTTACTATAATTATATTTGATATAATCTTATTATATACAGTGATCGATCATATAAAACGGTTTTACAAACGACAACTTTTATGATTAAGTAGACATATCTGACTTGAATAATGTGTATTTAGGACATAAAACACGTGGTAAGTAAATGGATCCAAAATAAATCTTATCTGATATAATCTTACTATAATTATATTTGATATAATCTTATTATATACAATGATCGATCATATAAAATGGTTTTACAAACGACAACTTTTATGATTAAGTAGACATATCTGACTCGGACAATGTGTATTTAGGACATAAAACATGTAGTAAGTAAATGGACCCATAATAAATCTATGTAATAAATCATTTTAACTTATTATATACAATGATCGATCATAATAAACGATTTGACAAACGACAATTTTATGATTAGACAGATATATCTGACTCGACAATGTATATTTAAGACATAAAACACTTGGCAAATAAATGGACCCAAAATAAATCCATATAATATATCATTTTAAAATTAGTAGTGATCTTTTAGAGTTCAGAGACAACATACTTTTGCTTTTATTTGTGCTTGTTATTAAATGCAAGTACTAAACAAATATAATTCTTTTAGTTATAAGTTACAAGTATGTGAATTGATGCAAGTAAATAAAATTCTAATACCTTTTGCTTTTACAAAGGAAAACCAGTTTATGTACTTCTTAAAAAATTAAAGTAGATCTTTACTATTATAATAAATTAATAATTTGGACATTGTTACAGTGATGACATCTGGTTTTGATTATAACACATATCATTAGATTATAACATCTGGTTTTGATACTTTTTGATACTTTGTATAGCTAATAACCTTCAAGTTGATTACCATATGACATTCAATAATTAGTGTATTTTGTTTGTGATTGAAAAATATATGTTAATGAGTTTGATAGAGGAATATATAAAAGGGTGCTAATCTGTAGAGAATCTTCAGCATCATTTCATTCATGATGATCTATTCGCGTAATGTTTTTTTTTTTTAAATGAGTAAAGCCACTTTTAATACATATAAACCCTGCTGCCATTACAGAATAATGTCTCCAATCATATGGATAATGCTAACAGGAACACAAAGATTTAAACCAATTTTCATAATATCTGAATTATATAGACAAATCAATCACATCCAGCAAATCAAAAGAAACCAAGTCCGGAGAACAAACTAGAAACAGAGTCCGGATCAAATCCACTAATCATGTCAACAGATTCAAAAATGGACGGGTCAAATCCAGCAAAAAACGAGGGGTCAACGGATCCAAAAACAGACGGGTCAAACCCAGAAAAAACTGATGGGTCAACGGATCCAAAAACGGACAAGTCATTTCCAACAAAATCCGACGGGTCGACGGATCCAAAAATGGCTGGATCATATTCATAATAGATTGACGGGTCGATGGATCCTAAACCGGATGGATCATATCCAACAAAATCTGATGGGTTGATGGATCCATAAATAGACGGATCATATCCAGCACAATCCAACGGGTCCACGGATCCATATACCGATGGATCAAACTCAAGAGAACCGGAAGCACCAAACGGTCCAACATCTTCCATTTCCAATGGGCCGACCAAATCAACTTGACTTGGATCTTGTGGCATATTGTTATCACGATGTTTCATCATTTTAATCAATGGTCTAACTAATTTTGTAGGATTTGTGGTCCCAAAAGAATATGGATTATTGATAACCGTATTAGAACCAAAAGGATACAAATTGTTAATAATCAGATTAGGGATATTATGAAACGGTGTCTTACCAATAATTTGCTGTTGCATCCGATTTGGTTCATGTTGGACCAGGTTTGGTGGATTAGGTAACTTTCTTCTAGCACATAGCAAATGAGCATCAAATCCACCACATTCATTGCAGCTATATAGCCATGAGTTAGACCCAGGACCATGGCACACGTTGCAGCGGAAGCTACCTGGTGCGACGAATCTTCCGTCTGCCAGAGTAGAAAAAGTTAGAGAAAGTTGGTGGTGAGGATGATACTGGTGTGTGACTCGAGAAGGCATGATGGCACAAACTGTATGGAGATCGATTCCACATTCTCCGCAATGGTAAGCGAATCCATCACCGTCTTCTCCGCATGCGTCACATAGAAATCTCCCTTCTTGGTACTTGGGAGAGGAGATTAGAGAGAGGAGATGGTTTTCGTCAAAAGAGTGTCTGATTTTTTGAGGTAGTTGAAAACATGTTAGGTGGATATGGAAATTACACGGTTGGCATGTGTATGAAGGAAGACTTGAGAGGTTTAGCTTGCAAACAACACACAAAGGTGAATGATCTTGAGGATTAAGAGATGAAGGGAACAATGGGTGCGGATGACTAAAATGTCGGATTGGCCTTCCCATTTTGGTGGCACTACTACTGATTCAAAGAGATTGTGCAAAGTTATACAATGTTATGAAAATAAATCAATGGCTTGGATTGATTTGAATCAGTAGTAATATTTCTTCAACCGTGAGATGTGCATACTATACGACTTATGAAGTCCACGGTTGATTGCTTGATCAAGTCATTACCCACTTGGATTATATATGGGAAGTTAGATTTTATTGGCGAATTCTAGTGCTATGTCACTACTTCCTAAAAATCTCTCAAACTAGAGATTTAAACTCACATAAATTTAACACTAGGCTTTTTTACTATATTAAGTTACAACTAGGTGAATAATCAAAATTAAATTCAGAAATATTCAGCGAAAAATACAAAAGGAATAGTGGATATTTGTGATTTTGGGTATATAAAAGTGAATTTTCTAACCATTTCTTGATAATATCAAATGCAAATACTCTAAAGTTAATAATATTCAAATACATATTGCATTTACGAAAAACCAGTTCATGTACTTCTTAAAAAATTAAGTAGATTTTTACAAAATACATTATATAAAATGTTTTCAATCTTACAAATTTGTATTATTCAGAGCAAATGAGCTCACATCTTGTCTTATATCTAGTCTTATTATAAAGGAACTAGACACTATATAAGTCTCCATTTTCATATATAAGTTAATTAATGATCTTGATATTTTATAAAGTCGATAACCTTTAAGTTGATTAGCATCTGACATGCAATAAATAAGTGTTTTTTTTTGTTTTTGACAAAAAAAAAAACATGTTCACGAGTATGGTAAAGGGATATATAATCTTCAGCGTCATTTTCATGCATTATCTGTTAGCACAACTATTTTGAATCCAAAGTTGTAATTTTTTTTTTTTTTTTTTATTAAAAGCCATATTTAGTACACATATATGAACCCTACTGCCATTACAGAATAATGTCTCCAACCATATGGATAATGCTAACATGAACACAAAGATTCAAACAATTTTTCATATTATTTGAATTGTACACACAAAACAATCATATCCAGCAAATTTAAGAGCCAAATTACAAGAAACCAAGTGCGGAGAACGCAGTAGAAAGCAAAGAAGGATCAAATCCCGTAAGTACAGAAGGATCAACGGTTCCAAAGGTGGACGGATCAAATCCAGCAAAAACCGACGGGTCAATGGATCCAAAAGTAGACGGATCATATCCAGCAAAAACCGAAGGGTTGACGGATCCATAAATCGATGGATCCAATCCAGCAAAAACCGAAGGGTTGACGGATCCATAAACCGATGGATCCAATCCAGCAAAAACCGATGGGTTGACGGATCCAAATACCGATGGATCAAACCCGAGAGAACCAGAAGACGAAGATGAACCGGATGCACCAACCGGTCCAGCACCGGCCATTCCCAATGGTCCAAACAAATTCATAAGTTGAGAGACTTGACTCGGGTCTTGTGCCAGATTGGTAATATTCATCATTTGATCAATAAATGGTTTAACTAAATCCATATGACTAGTTGTACCAAAAGAAGACTGATTATTGATAACCGGATTAGGACCAAAAGGATACGGATTACCAATAACCGGATTTGGAGCAAAAGAATACGGATTAGGAACATTAGCAAACGGCGTCGTACCAATAAATTGCGGTTGCATCCGGTTTGGTTCATGCTGGACCAAATTTGGTGGACTAGGTAACTCTCTAGTAGCACATAGCAAATGAGCATGGAATCCATCACACTCTTTACAGCTATAGAGCCAAGAGTTTGACCCGGGACCGTAGCACACGCTGCAGCGGAAGCTACCTGGTGCAAGAGATCTTGATCTTGATCCGCCTGCCGGGGTAGAAAACGTTAGAGAAAGTTGGTGGTGACGATGAGACGGATGTATGACTCTAGAAGGCATGTTGGCACAGTCCGTATGGAGATCGATCCTACATTCTCCGCAATGGTAAGCAAATCCATCACCTTCTTTTCCGCATGCGTCGCAGAGGAATATCCTTTCTTGGTACTTGGGAGAGGAGATTAGAGAGAGGAGATGGTTTTTGTCGAAAGGGTGTCTGATTTTTTGAGGTAACTCAGAACATTTTAGGTGGATATGGAAATTACATGGTTGGCATGTGTATGAAGGAAAACTTAGGAGTCTTAGCTTGCAAACCACGCACGAAGACGAGTGATCTTGGGGACTGAGAGATGAAGGGAACAATGGGTGGGGATGACTAAAATGTCGGATTGGCCTTCCCATTTTGGTTGCACCACTGATTCAAAGAGATTGTGCAAAGTTATAAAATGTTATGAAAAATAAATCAATGGCTTGGATTGATAATTGAATCAATGGTTTGGATTGATTTTAATCAATGCTAGTGATTTATTACCGCGTGATGTGGATCCTGTAGTTTCACTGGACGACTTCTGAAGTCCACACGGTTAGGTTGTTTGATCAAGTCATTAATTACCCACTTGGATTATATGGGAAGTTAAATTTTATTGGCTAGCTAATTCTAGTGCTATGTCACTACTTCCTAACAATCGCTCAAACTTGATATTTAAAATTACACAAAACTAACAATAGTCTTTTTTACTAGCTACAACTTGTGAATAATCAAAAACCAAATTCAGAACTATTTAGCTGAAAATAAAAATCATATTTCATCTGTATATCTAGACAACCAAATCTAGAGAGTAAGAGAGATCGAATGGCTTCAAGAAAACCAAATTCTCGCCCAGCAGTGAGGCATCCGAGTCACAACCATCACTTGCGCGCATTTAAAGCCCAAGACATAAATGAGATCATCTGCTCTGGATGCAGCCTCGAGCTAACCGGACAAGCTTTCCAATGTACAAAGTCAGACTGCGATTACTTCTTACACAAGTCATGTTTCGACCTACCTCGTGAAGTCAAGCACAAGTCTCACCCTGAACACCCTCTAACCCTGCTTCATTCCTCACCTTATGGTGACTCTTTCGAGTGTAGCGGATGCGGTGAGACTGGATCCGGATTCACTTACAACTGCTCTGACTGCGAGTACGATCTTCATGTCGGATGTGTTGTTCTCCCTGAAACCGTGGAGCGCGAAGATCACCAACACCCACTCACTCTGCTTTACAGAAATCCGTGTAAAGATTATGAGGAGGATGTAAGGTTCGTATGTAGTACATGTGAAGGATGTGTGTCGGATAATCTTTGGGTTTATTACTGCAAAGACTGTGATTATGGGACGCATGTGCATTCTTGCGCGGCGTATGAAGATCATGAGCCAAAGAAAGAAGAAGGAGAGGGAGGAGAATCGAGCTCCGCGGCTTCAATGATGAAGTCGTTGATGAAAGCTCAAGATGAGATGGCCGCGTTGCAGCTCAAGGCACGTCTAAAGAAGGACACTAATGATTTTATGCTTCGTTTATGGAATTAACCTAAACGGAAATATTATTGGTGATCGAGGTCAATTTGATCAAATGACATGCGACTGTTCGTTCTTTTGGAAATATCGTTATTTCGTGTGAGTTATTGTAATTTTCTTTTCATGTCATTTTCCTTTCGTGTGAGTTATTGTAATTTTCTTTTCATGTAATTTTACTTTTAATTTGAATAATAATAGTAAGAGAATAAAAATAAAAGGTTCACAGACTATATATAACATGATAGACATGCAAAATTACCCTCTCAACATGTAAATTTTCTGTGAGAAGAATATAGTATATTGGATTGATTTAAAAAAAAAAAAAAAATTTGAGTTAATAATATTTTCAAGAATACCATCGATTACATATGCTATGTCATCCTCTATTAACGGATTAACCATTTGACGGAACTAATTAATACTTTAAGTCATATAGAACAGATTTTTTTAAAAAATTGATATTAATTTGTGGAGGTTTTTTTTTGTTTGTAGAGGAATTGAATGAAACGACTTCCGAAAAATATAGGTATTAAATAATAATTATATAGTGGCTTGGGTTGATTTGTTGGAGACTTGATCTGTTTACTGTAAATCTTATTTTTTACCGTGTGAAAACAATTTTTTTACGGTGAATTAGGACTTTGAGTCACTCAACGGTTCGATTGTTTGATTATTTTGTTAGACACTTGGATTATATAGGATACTCCATTAATGACGAATACTAGTCGCCTATCACTACTTCCTAAAACTCATTCAAATTGGAGATTCGAAATGATATATTTTATCATAGTTTGGCCTGCAAATTTACATCTCTCTAATGTCATTATGTCAAACGCCTTTTATATGTTATTAGACTATCAATAGTGGAAAGATATTACTAAGTTAGCTACAACTTGGTTAATAATCAAAGCCAATCTTGGAATTATTTAGCCAAAATAAGAATCCTAAGTCCTCTACATATTTCGCCATTTATAGTTCTCAAACTCTTCTTCCACTTAATCAACCAAATTCATACACAATGGCTTCAAAAAAACCCGTAAATCGCCCATCAGTGAAACATGCGAGTCACAACCATCCCTTGCGCGTCTTCAAGGCCCAAGATGATGATGAAATCATCTGCTCCGGATGCGAGCTGGACCTGACCGGGCAAGCTTTCAAGTGTACGAAGAAAGATTGCGACTACTTCTTGCACAAGTCATGTTTCAACCTGCCTCGTGAAATCGATCACAAGTCTCACCCTAACCATCCTTTAACCTTGCTTCATTCCCCACCTGATGATCATGAGTCTTACGAGTGTGACGCATGTGGTGAGTATGGATCTGGATTCACTTACCATTGTTGTGAATGTAAGTATGATCTTCATGTCGGATGTTCTTCTATCCCTGAGACCGTGGAGCGTGAAGATCACAAGCATCCACTCATTCTACTTTACAACACACCATACAATGGTCAAGGTCGCGAGGATGGTATAACGTTCATCTGTGATGTTTGTAAAGAAACTGTACCGGATAATCTTTGGGTCTATTACTGCAAAGAATGTGATTATGGGACGCATGTGCATTCTTGCGCGGGGTATGAAGATCTTGAGTCATCGGAAGAAGGAGGAGAAGGAGAATCGAGCTCCGCTGTTTCAAGGATGAAGTCAGTGATGAAAGCTGAAGATGAGTTGGCAGCGATGGAGCTCGAGTCACGTATGAAGAGAGCGGCTAATAATGCTATACTACGTTCATGTGAACCTAGACAAAGATATTATTGGTGATCAATGAAATGATCAAAATGATAAAATGAAAGCTTGTTATTTCTTTCTTTTGGGAATTTTGTTTCGTGTGAGTTACGTTATTTGATTTTTTGTTTTCATGTAATTTTTTTCTTTATTCCACACCTATAAATATTTTATCTTTAATAAGCATAATAAGCTGATTGACAATATATAGGCTTAAGGAAATATCATTTTGCTGACCAGGTTTTTGTATCCCGCTGGAAATTGAGAATATAATTTTCTTTTTTTAAAGAACAAAAAAAAAAGATCTTAATTTTTGATCTATACATCATCAGTTTTAGATGATAGGCATGCAAAATTAACATGTAGAGGTACTTTGAGAAATGATGATAATGGCTTGGATTGAATTGTTTTTTTTTTTTTTTTTTTTTAAAAGAGAACTTGGATTGAATTGTTTCTAGACTTTGTTCGGTAGTACTCATTTTTTCTTTAATACCGTGTGATGTCATCCTACACTTTCAGTCGACGACCTGGAAAGTCAACCGTCAGATTCCATGCATTTAGAGTCAATTATTGATGAAGACTAGTGTTTTGTCAGTACTAATTACTACGTGTCCAAATTTTCCACCTCTAGTATATATCAATTGTCTATTATATATTGATTGAAGCTACAACTTCGTGAATAATCAAAACCAAACTAAGAATCACTTAGCCGAAACTAGTATTTGCTATCTATGCTCTTTTTCCACTTGAACACCAAAATCCAGATAGTGAGACACAATGGCTTCAAGAAATCCGGTTAACCTCCCATCAGTGAGGCATCAGAGTCACAACCATCCACTGCGTGTCTTTAGAGCCCTACGCGAAGATGAGATCATCTGCTCTGGATGCGGCCTCGAGCTCACTGGACAAGCTTTCAAGTGTACGAAATCAGATTGCGACTACTTCTTGCACAAGTCTTGTTTCGACCTACCTCGTGAAATCAAGCACAAATCTCACCCTACCCACCCTTTAACCCTACTTCACTCCCCACCATATGAAAATCAATCTTATGGGTGCAACGCGTGTGGCCTATACGGATCTGGTTTCACTTACCATTGCTCTAAGTGCCAATACGATCTTCATGTGGGATGTGCTTTTATCCCTGAAACCATGAGGCGAGAAGATCATGAACACCCACTAACTCTAGTTTACAACTCACCATGCAAAGGTCGTGAGGATGGCATGGTCTTCATGTGTGATGTTTGTAAAGAATTTACACCAGATAATCTTTGGGTTTATCATTGCAAAAAATGTGATTATGGAACACATGTGCATTCTTGTGTGGTCTATGAAGATCATGTGCCAAAGAAGGCGGCACGAGGAGGCGAAGAATCGAGCTTGGAAGCTTTAAGGAGGGAGGAGTCGTTGAGGAATGCTCAAATGGAATTGGAGAATATGCGTATTAGGAACAAAATCAAAAATTCCGTAATCTATTTTGGGGAGGAGCGTAAGTGGAAGTATGATTGGAAGATTTGACTGATGAATTCGATACAGTGAAGAAGCTTGTGTTTGTTCCTTTCTTTCTAAATTTTCGTTTTTGTAAGTTTTCTTTCATGTAATTTCTCTATATTAATTATTTCGTAATTGTTATTTGAAATGGTCGAATAATAAGCTGCTTTGATATATTGGCTTAATTATTCATTTACAATTCTACATATATAAAGAAATGTGTAATCTTGAAAGTTGAAACTCTTGAGAGATGAGGGGACAAAATATATGGATGGATTCATTCAAGACTTTGTTTTGCATTAGTCTATTCGTAACGTGTAATTTGGAATTTTGCAATGCTATCGCAAAAGTCAACAATTATGACCCACTTGGCTCATTTGCTGACCACACATTGTATTCTGCTGGAAATTTGAGTACATCATCAGATTTAGATAGTATCATCTCTCGATATCATCAGTTTTGAACTAAATGATCAAGTCTATTCAATTTTATTATTGGGATCATTTTCAATTAAGTTGATTACTTTTTTTCTTACTGTCTTTGTTATTTCTTTGGTAATTTGACGACAAAACAGACTACTAATTTTTGTAAAGATTTCGACAGAAACTTTATGGAAAGCCTTTTATTTTTGGATTAATTTCATTTATAATCAAAACCAATCTTTATCATATGGATCCCAAACATTATATTTAGAGAATCCAATTTGTCTATCTTATTGCAATATCGTTTACGAAGGTTTTGCCAAATAGCCTCATCATCTTCTCTAAATTAATTGACCACTTAGTTATGTGATATGTAAGGAGTAAAACAATTTTTTTTTTAAGAAGAAGAGGATAGTAATTTAAAATATCTAATATAAATATATATTTTTAACCATTTTCCTGTATAACATTATTTACTATCAATTTTAGTCTGATTTTATAAATGTTCTTTAGCCCCTTTTGTACAAATCTATGACTACATTTATTGAATTGTAAATTTTCAAATTGATATAGTATATTTTAATAAAAAATATACACTTAAATTGATTTCCTATAATTTAGATTCATTATCTTATTATAATTTAATATTTTTAGTCTTTTTTATTAATAAATAATTCATATCAAATAAAGGAAAGTTAAATAAATATATATTGAAGTTGTATTTGACTTTGATCAGTAAATAATGTTATAAAGGAAAATGGTTAAATACATATATATTCAACATTAATTACTATCCTCTTTTATAGTAATTAATACAACTTTAATATATATCAACTTTAAATACAAATACAAATAAAATGGTTAAATTAATACATATATATTAACAAATATATCTAATTACATATATTTCTAAAACTTAATTTTATCTTTCTTCACTGTATATATATAGAGGATTTAACTAGATATCTATTATCCCATAAGAAAACGAAAAAAGTAGTACAAGAAATATCAAAACATTTTTGGATACACTTCTTAGTGATCATGATCAGTCAGATGATGGCGAGCTTTGTGCTCAGCATTCTAATCACCGCGGTGGTAGTCACCGGCAGCGAGGTTTCCCACACTCAAGATGTTAAAATAGATAGACTTTTGAAGAAACTTAATAAACCTGCTCTTAAATCCATAAAGGTTGTTATTACCCCCTAATTACATGTTTTTCATTTCAGTTTGCGTCTCTATTAACAAATGTGCTTCTCTATTTTCATATAGAGTCCAGATGGGGATATTATTGATTGTGTTGATATCAACAAGCAACCAGCTTTTGACCATCCTTTACTCAAAAACCACATCATTAAGGTACATTTGTAATTGTGACAAAAAAAAAAGAAAAGTACATTTGAAAATATGTTTTTTTTATAGTGCTTCATTTTTCTATAGAATTTTGGGTATGAAATTATCATTTGAAATTATTTTTGTTAGAGGCCTTGGTATTACTCCAACATTTGGTAACACTTGTGCTAGTTTGCAATTCATACTATATATATCTTTTATATTTAATCTGCTATTATTGTTTATATATATGATTGTTGTGTTGTAGATGAAACCAACTTCTTACCCCGAGGGATGGAACCATAATGTATCTTCAAGCGCCGAGAATCAATCGAGTTTCGTGACTCAACCCTGGACAAGGAACGGTAGATGCCCAAATAACACAGTTCCGATTAGAAGAACGAGAAAAGAAGACATTTTACGAGCAGGATCTATCGAAAGATTCGGGAAAAAGGATCCCAACAGCATGTCTCATCAAAACACACTCGAGAAAAATACGCTCCCCGGCACACATTCGGTATTTATATCAATAAGTAATTTGAAATTTCATCATCCCTTTTTTACTTACTCATATATGTATATATATGTATGTGTATATATCAGTACGCCGTAGTAGCCGTTGATGGAAGGTTCCATGGAGCCAAAGCAAACATAAACGTGTGGAAGCCTTATCTACAAAAGCGAGAAGAGTTCAGTTTGTCCCAAATGTGGATTTATGCAGGACGTTACGATATTGATCTTAACACCATTGAAGTTGGTTGGCAGGTTTTACTATGTTCTTGCAATTTTTTTTTCTATCCCTTAATTTATATATCTCTAATGTTTTTTGTTCTATCTCATTTTAGGTATACCCGAAAATTTACGGTGATTACAAGACCAGATTGTTTACATTCTGGACTGTAAGTTAATTTATACACATACTATTCTAATTTTTTGGGGTTTACTTGTTACAAAATTTTTAAAAGAAGTTATGAAACATATGTTTTCTATTTATTTGGTAACAATATGGAAACAGCGCGATGCCTATAGGACAGGCTGCTACAATCATGAATGTGGTGGCTTTGTTCAGACGAGCCAATATATGGTCCCAGGAACGGTCATCAGTCGAACATCCTATTACAAGGGTCAACAACAAGAGCTTCCCGTATACGTATGGAAGGTACTTAAACCGATTCAGAAAAGTTAACTTTAATAAAATATTTATTCAAGTAGTTTGATGGTTTCTTGAATCTATTATATTTCATAGGATTCACGTTCAGGAGACTGGTGGTTAGGACTAAATAACAATCATGTCGTGGGGTACTGGCCTAAATCATTGTTTACTTATCTATCAAATGGAGGAGCAACGGGTGCGCGTTGGGGAGGTGAAATCATAAATGAAAAAACCGGAGGACATCACACTACGACGCAAATGGGGAGTGGCCATTTCGCAGAGAAGGGATTTAAAAAAGCTAGTTATTTCAAGAATCTTGAGATACTTGATGAGACTAACCATTTGAGAGTACTTCCACCGCATCAAACTCTGATGACTGAAGAGAAATGTTACAATCTCAGGTTTGCCCAAGATAGGTCATGGGGGAGTCATTTTTTCTACGGTGGTCCTGGTCGAAATCATAACTGTCCATGAATATTATCACCAAAAATCTAATATATATCAAAGTTGATCAATTCTCATAGACTTAGTGGTCAAAACTGAAATTAAACATCTCCTTGATTACTTTCTGCACCAAAAGGTTAGCATCCCCTAGCTAATCATATCCCTCCCTTAACCCGAATATGAGGCTATAAATTATGATTAACCTTAATATAAGGATGTTGTTGAAGATAAGTATTGAGTTGGAAAGATTGACCTAGTTATAAATTTTACCAATTCATATTGATGTTAACTTCGTCTTCAGTTTTTTTTATTTACCAAAGTTGATATTAATTAGAATATCTGTTTCAGCACATCACAATGTCAACCCTCTTTTATAAAGAAATGACATATATAATTAAACATTATTGGCCATATGCATTAGTGCTAGAACTTGTCTAAAGTTAAACCCAACTCATATAGTTGTATAAATCAAAGTTGTCTTCAGTTTTGGTATTTTAAAGTTCCAAAGCAATTCTCACAAAACTACTGAAAACCCTCAAACACATATCAAGAACAGTATGGGTTCAGGAAAAGCTATTAACCGCCCTTCGGTGAGACACCCAAGTCACAATCATCCGTTATGGGCCTTTAAATCCGAAGCAGGAGATGAGATCATTTGCTCTGGGTGCGAGCTTGAGTTAGTTGGGCAAGCTTTCAAGTGTACAAAGACAGAATGTAATTACTTCTTGCACAAGTCATGTTTCGACCTTCCCTGTGAGATTCATCATAAGTCTCACCGTGATCACCCATTGACCCTTCTCTATTCACCACCTTATGGTAAGTCCACTTACACGTGCCATGCGTGCAATGCCTATGGATCTGGCTTCACATACCATTGTTCTGAATGCCAATACGATATTCATATTGGATGTGCTTTTATCCCTGAGACCGTGGAGCGTGAAGATCACCAACATCCACTCACTCTGCTTTACAACACACCGTGCAAAGGTCTTGAGGATGGTGTGATGTTCATATGTGATGTTTGTGAAGAAGATATGTCGGAGAATCTTTGGGTCTATTATTGCAAAGAATGTGATTATGGAACACATGCTTATGAAGATAATGAGTCAAAGAAAGAAAAAGAAGAGGAAGGAGAAGCGAGCTCGAGCTCCGAGGCTTCAAGAATAAAGACAATGATGGAAGCTAAAATGGAGGTGGCGATGATGCAAGCGCAGTTAGATGCTCTTGACGCAGCGGGCAGTTATGTCGATTCATGGGGGCCAAGGAGGACATATTATTGGTGAATCATGGATATTGCTAAGAGAAAGAGGATGGTCAACTTCACACCAAAATGTTTCAAACTCTGATTTCATTGTTTCTTTTGTGATTTATTTGTTTAAATCTTTTGTGTGGTTTCTTGTAAAATTTGATGTACTCTAATTTGTTATGCAATAAAAAGAACTATATATGAGACTATATACAAACATCCGAATTGTCCTTATTACTTATATGTTATAATAAGGTAGACAATACCAAGAAACATCATCAATAATAAAACACGAGATACCAACCAACGCAACAACTCCTCATAATCATGATCGAACCAATAACGGCAATCCCTTCTATGGTAGACGCTGTCCCATTCGTCTCCACATTTGTAACAAAAAACATGCCCACACCTACATTTTATGTGGGCACATCCAGAAGAACGTTCAACCATATGCTGGCACTTGCCACATTGACGCCACCCTTTAGATTTTGCTAGAGATTTTAGCATCACATCATCATCTCGAGAGCGAGGACGAAGTTTCTTGTAATCGGTGCATGATAGACTACGATGCCATGGAACTTTGCAGTGGACACAAAAGGAGCCACCGCATTTGAAGCATTGCCTAAGTCCATATGTATCCCACTTATAAAGCTCGGTTTTGGACATTAAATACGAGCATCTTCGGTATGGACAATAAATTCTCTCACTAATAGGCATTGAGTCCTCTTTAATCCCCTGCTTCCACATATACCTCAGCTTAGTAGTCAAAAGCTTGCCACATCTATCAATAGATAACTTAGACTTGCAGCGATTCTGAGGACAATTCGGCTTAGCTCCATCGAGCAACTTCACCTCTATATGTTTTTTTACACAATTTAAGCAAAATTGATGACCGCAATTTTCAACACAAAACATAAGATTAGGACCAATATTGTCATCGTAACATATAACACAAGTCTCTGTCTTAGGTTTATTGGCTTCACGAGGATACAAACTACTTCTCGTCCTAACCCCATCCTCCATGGTTAAGTATCCTAATTAGTCACAAAATATCGGTAGATTATATAATTTAAATACGCATAAGCCCCTATATATATATTTGCCTGTGAGATACTCCTTTTTGGTTCAAATTCTTTAATTTGTTATATATACATTATCGATTTTTCCAAAGTAATATATTGTTGATGATAAATATTGCGTTTTCCAAAAGAAGGCCAGTTTAGGTTTTCTTTATTTTATTATGATAAACTTGTTTCTTTAATCAAACAAAATAAATTTATTAGAGTTAGACAAAATCTAGAGTTTCCTCTTTTTGGGATTTCTTCTTTGTAATCGAAAATAAGAGACCTGATTTTTTTAATAAATATGTCCGATAATGGTTTGATTTCTCATGATAAACAAGAATTATATTTCTTAATTTTCTATATATTTAAAAAAGAAAAAAACAAAATAGGCAAGATAAGAAAAGATAAAAATTCATATTTAATTTTCCACCTTTGACATACATACGAGATGTTAAATGGTGGATGAAGCGGTTTGATCAAGCGAGGATAGCATGGACTAGAAGAATAAACAACAAAGCTGCTGATTATTTAGCTAAAAACAATGTATTGGATACTTTCTCTGTCCATACTTACGTTCCAAGGGATCTTGTATCAATCCTCCACGAGGATCACGTTTGCTCTTCTTAATAATAAGCAATATGATGTTCAAAAAAAAAAGAAAGACACACATATATAATATTTTTTAATCTTAGTAAAATTTTCAACTTTTTAATTTCCCTAGAATCTAATATATCCTTTAACATATAGTTGATGATTACAAAAACGGCAAGTATAGATATCCATTTCGCAAACTTGATATCTTTGTAATAAAATCCTTCTTCTTCTCAAGATCGCTTCTCAATATTGAAAAATTAGTAATGGAGGATTTGGACTTTCCGGTAAAGCGTTACATCAAGTTCATCTTCTGATTTGTGTTATAATACTCTTTTGAGTTGGATATTTGAGTAATGTCCAAAGTTCATGTTCATTTCCTACAGATTTGCGTATTGAAAATGAATCTCCAATGTTGTGAAGACCTTCCTTCTCGTATTAAGAAGCTTCTCCGTAAAGTAAAAGGTATTATCAATTTAATTCCCTTTGACCTAATTGATCGAGTCATCCCTAATTTGGTTCATGTATCTTATATTTCGCTATTTCGATGTTACAGGAGTTTATGCAATAACCATAGACCCCGAAAAGGGACTAATTTTGGTCTCTGGCACAGTATTACCTCAAGTGCTTATCGAAACCATCCAAAAAACCGGACAAACTCCTCAACTTCACGGCTACGAGAAGGATCCGGCTAAGGCTAAGACCCAATTCCGTTCCTTGCTCAAGCGTTACAGGGCCGAGGAACCACCAGAGGAACCACCAGAAGCCGCCACCCGCACTGAGGAAACTTGTCCAGTTGGAGGCCAAACATATAGAGGTGGTTTCGGGTATCCTGGAGGCCCGACGATGATGCAAATGCCCTTCTTTAGCTTACCACCGAGGCACGATATTCCTGGATGGTTAGCATCTGGGGCAAGTCCGAGATACCTCGTGAGGTTGGAGAATAAGCTGGAGACGAAACCGAGAGGTATTCCAGCTCCTTATCCCTTTGATTTCTACGAAAGCAAAGGGTTTCCAGCGACCGACTCCAAGTTTCGTTATTTCAGTGATGATCATGCTCAACCTTGCACCATCATGTGACTTAGGGTTTAATTTCAGTGTTGATCACGCTCAATTTTCTTAGGTTTTATGATCAAGGTTTAAAGTTTAGAGGGTTTATTATTACTTCTAAATTTAAACTAAGGTTGTTATTTAGAATTTTAGAGGTATGGTATTGTAATAATACTAATATAAAGAAAGATAATTAGCAGATGGTTATTGACCATGCTCAATTTTCTAGGTTTTCTACAGGTTTAACTAGTTTACATCTTCGACCAGGATTTGTAGCATAGTGATTTGTGCTAGTTTCGTCACTGTGTTACCATCTGGATTTTTATATATTATTATCTCTAAGAGTATGGTTGTTATTATTCCATCCATACTCACTCACATCACATGGAAGAATTTTCACATAAATAAAGATACTCGTAATCTCTTTTATTGGGATGACTTGAAGAGGATATGCATTAGAGACTCCGCGTAGTTAGTTGACCTCACATCCTTCACTATGTCAACTAATCTTATACATTTTCGGTTTAATAAATCAAGTTTTTAGAATTTTTTACTACAATTAGCTATTTAGAAAACTATATAAGTACAGTACAATGAAACTAGTCGCGTGATGGATGGGTTCAAGAAGAATAGTTTCACATCTTGACTTTGAAGTTTGAATCCCAAATGAGAATAGAAATATTGTATAATGATAATCATATTAGCGCGTAGTGACATTATTGTCCCAATATAGTGATTATATGTAAGCTACAACTTGGTTGATAGTCAAACCAAAACCCATCACTACTCCATCCTAAAGAAGACTTACAATCACAAGTCGTCTTACTACTTTCATTATAAATACAATCGAAAATTATTAGCTTAATTACAATCACAAACACAACAGAAAAAAAACCATCCAAACCGCGAAAATATGGCTGCAAGAAAACCGTCGGTGAGGCACCAGAGTCATAGCCATCCACTGCGAGGTCACAAAGCTCAAGCTGAAGAAGAGATCATTTGTTCTGGCTGCGACCTAGACCTCATAGGTGCAGCTTTCAAATGCACAAAGTCAGAGTGCGATTACTTCTTGCACAAGTCATGTTTCGAGCTTCCTCGTGAGACTCGTCACAAGGCTCATCCGGATCACCCTTTGACCCTGCTCTATTCCCCACCGTATGAGTCGACTTACACGTGTGACGCGTGTGGTGAGTATGGATCCAGCTTCGTTTATAATTGCTCTGCATGTCAGTTCGATGTACATGTAGGATGTGTATCAATGCCTGAGTCCGTGGAGCGTGAAGGACATGCACATCCCCTCACATTGCTCTACCGTTCTCCTTATCAGGACGGTTTGATTTTTCGCTGTGATGTCTGTGAAGAAACTGTTCCGGATAATCTATGGTCTTATTACTGCAAGGAATGTGATTATGGCACGCATTTACATTCATGCGCGGTAGAGGAAGAGGAAGAGGAAGAGCCAAAGAGAGGAGGAGGAGGAAGCGGAAGTGCGAACAATGGTGGGAATAAAGGAGGAAGAGGCTCGGCGAATTCGGAGTTAGCTGCAATGTTGGAAGCTCAAAGGGAGATGGAGAGGATGCAAATTGAGTTACATATGGAGATGCAGNCGGATAATCTATGGTCTTATTACTGCAAGGAATGTGATTATGGCACGCATTTACATTCTTGCGCGGTAGAGGAAGAGGAAGAGGAAGAGCCAAAGAGAGGAGGAGGAAGCGGAAGTGCAAACAATGGTGGGAATAAAGGAGGAAGAGGCTCGGCGAATTCGGAGTTAGCTGAAATGTTGGAAGCTCAAAGAGAGATGGAGAGGATGCAAATTGAGTTACATATGGAGATGCAGAGAGCTAAGATTGCTAAAAAAGCAAGAAAAGCTTGTCTCAAATTGATCTAATTAAAATCATGAATCATTGTTCATCATGAGATATTATTATATGTCTCAATGTCTGTTCTTGCATGTTTCCCTTCGAGCTCTTTTGAGTTCTTGAAATTGTTTTTCTTGTTTTTCATTGAATTGTTGTAAGCTTTCATTT